>JACCIB010001142.1:0-54124 GCA_018906965.1 Philotrypesis tridentata | reverse complement strand
GTTAACTTTGACTATACTAGCGTTATGCTTTGACTACACTCGCTTCATACTTTGGTTATACTAGCGTTATCCTTTGACGACACTCGTTTTATACTTTGTCTATACTCGCGGTATACTTTGCTTATAGTAGCTTGATACTTTAATTGTATTAGCTTTATACTTTCGCTATATTGGTGTTATACTTTGATTTTGAAAGCTTTATAGTTTGACTGTACTTGTGTTATACATTGATTATACTTGCGTTGTACTTTCGTTTCATACTTTGTCTATACTCCCGTTATACTTTTATTATAATAGCTTTATACTTTGATTATACTGGTCTTATACTTTGACTATACGTGTTTTATACTTGTCTGTACTACCGTTATACTTTTATTATAGTAGCTTTATACTTTGATTATATTAGCTTTATACTTCAGCTATATTGGTGTTACACTTTGACTACACTCGCTTTATGCTTCGACTATACTGACGTTATACTTCGACTATTCTCGCCTTTTACTTTAACGATATTCGCTTTATAGTTTGATTATACTCGTTTTCTGATTTGTCTGCAGTCGCGTTATGCTTTGACTATACTCGCGTTATTCTTTGATTATACTGGCCTTTTGCTTTGACTATATTCGTTTTATAGTTTGATTATACTAGTTTTATGATTTATCTTCAGTCGCGTTATGCTTTGACTATACTCGCCTTTTACTTTGACTACACTCGCTTTATAGTTCTATTATATTCGTTTTATCATTTGTCTGCAGTCGCTTTATGCTTGGATTGTACTCGCGTTATACTTGGCTTATAGTAGTTTTATACTTTGGTTATGTTGGTGTTATACTTTGACTACACTCGCTTTATGCTTCGACTATACGGACGTTATACTTTGACTATACTCGCATTATACTTTCATTATACTCGCTTCATAGTTTTACTCTACTCATTTTATACTTGTCTATACAAGCGTTATACTTTTATTATAGTAGCTTTATTCTTGTTTATATTAGCTATATGCTTTGACTATATCTGCATAATAGTTTGACTATACTTGAGCTATACTTGCACTATAGTAGCTTTATGTTTTGACTGTACTTGCGATATACTTTGACAATACTTGCGTTATACTTTGACTATAGTCGCGTAATGCTTGGACTACATTCACTTCATACTTTGACTATTCTAGCGTTATGCTTTGACTGCACTAGCTTCATACTTTGACTATTCTATAGCGTTATGCTTTGACTACACTTGCTTCATACTTTGACTATACTAGCGTTATCCTTTGACTATACTCGTTTTATACTTTGTCTATACTCGCGGTATACTTTGCTTATAGTAGCTTGATACTTTGATTGTATTAGCTTTATACTTTGGCTATATTGGTGTTATACTTTGACTGTACATACGTTATACTTTGATTATGAAAGCTTTACGGTTTGACTGTACTTGTGTTATACTTTGATTGTACTTGCGTTATACTTTCGATATACTAGTTGCATACTTTGTCTATACTCGCGTTATACTTTTATTATAATAGCTTTATACTTTGATTATACTGGCCCTATCCTTTGACTATTCTCCTTTGATACTTGTCTATATTAGCGTTATACTTTTATTATAGTAGCTTTATACTTTGATTATATTAGCTTTATACTTCAGCTATATTGTTGTTACACTTTGACTACACTCGCTTATGCTTCGACTATACTGACGTTATACTTCGACTATACTCGCGTTATATTTTGATTATACTCGCTGTATAGTTTTACCCTACTCATTTTATACTTGTCTATACAAGCGTTATACTTTTATTATAGTAGCTTTATTCTTGTTTATATTTGCTATACGCTTGGACTATATCTGCATAATACTTTGACTACACTTGCGTTATACTCTCACTGTAGCAGCTTTATGCTTTGACTGTACTCGCGATATACTTTGATTATACTTGCGTTATACTTTGACTATAGTCACGTAATGCTTTGACTGCATTCACTTCATACTTTGACTATTCTAGCATTATGCTTTGACTGCACTCGCTTCATACTTTGACTATACTAGCGTTATGCTTTGACTACACTTGCTTCATACTTTGACTATACTAGCGTTATCCTTTGACTATACTCGTTTTATACTTTGTCTATACTCGCGGTATACTTTGCTTATAGTAGCTTGATACTTTGATTGTATTAGCTTTATACTTTTGCTATATTGGTGTTATACTTTGACTGTACATACGTTATACTTTGATTATGAAAGCTTTACAGTTTGACTGTACTTGTGTTATACTTTGATTGTACTTTAGTTATACTTTCAATATACTCGTTTCATACTTTATCTATACTCGCGTTATACTTTTATTATAATAGCTTTATACTTTGATTATACTAGCCTTATACTTTGACTATACTCGTTTTATACTTATCTATATTAGCGTTATACTTTTATTATAGTAGCTTTATACTTTGATTATATTAGCTATATGCTTTGGTTATATATGCATAATACTTTGACTATACTTGCGTTATACTTTGACTATAGTCGCCTAATGCCTTGGCTACACTCGCATCATAATTTGACTATACTAGCGTTATGCTTTGAATAGACTTGCTTCATACTGTGACTATACTAGCGTTATCCTTCGACCATACTCGTTTTATAGTTTGTCTATACTCGCGGTATACTTTGCTTATAGTAGCTTTATACTTTAATTATATTAGTTTTATACTTTGGTTATATTGGTGGTGTACTTTGAGTATATTTGCGTTATAGTTGGATTATAATAGCTTTATACCCGCGTTTTGCATTTACTACACTCGCTTTATACTTTGACTATACTCGCGTTATACTTTGATTGTACCTGCGTAATACTTGTTTGTGATGCTAAGATTATGAAGATTTCAAACTTCCGCGGCGTATTCATGTGAAGCTTGCTGCCTACTAATGGTTTACATTAAAATTAATCAGCTAAAGTCATCTGCGCACATTAGAAACAGTGTTTACTCGTGAACGACTGGTGAGAATCCAAAGACTGCCTTCTATATCCGCTGCGAATGTGCAGGATTGGCTGCCCCACCGCTACTAGTAAGTTTGCAGGTTTGAACATGTTTAACGTTCGCTGATTGGTCTATTGCAAGTATAGTCCTGCATAGATAGTATCGCCACCTGTTGACGCTCACAGCGGCGGCTCGACTGATGCGCAGAGAGCGTCCACTGAGGTTGCGCACTAGTCCTCGGTATGGTATGAGTGGTAGGGTAGCGCGGCAGCTCGATTGATGCGCAAGGAGAGGCCGTTGTAGTTGCGCAATAGTTTTCAACGCTGTGGGAGTGGTGAGGGTAACACGGCAGCTCGACAGATACGCAGAAAGCGTCCATTGAGGTTGCGCACTAGTCCTCGGTAGGGTATGAGTGGTGGGGTAACGCAGCGGCTCGACTGATGCGCAGAGAGCGTTCACTGAGGTTGCGCACTAGTCCTCGGTAGGGTATGAGTGGTGGGGTAACGCAGCGGCTAGACAGATGCGCAGAGAGCGTTCACTGAGGTTGCGCGGTAGCGGTGCGGCGGCTCGAGTGGTGGGGGAAGTAGTATAAGAGAAGCATCATCGCTCGAGGAAGTCATTATTGTTCGAGACGGAGTACGTAGTAGACGTATGTAAGGTTCCAAGACCGCTTCCAATGATAGAGATGCCATGACTGTTTAACCTCACATTAAGTGTGGTTGCTATTTTTAATTCACATGTATCCCCTCCACACATTCGGCCGAAATATTTTAAGAATTCGCTTACCTCTACTCTCGCGTCATATGCATTATACCGACGAAGTATGGTGTAACAACGCTAACTGGCGACATCATATACACACTATACATCATATATACGCATAACCTCACATACACATATATAGACAAACATATACAACGTACACATATTCATACACATGCGTACATAAGCATATAACCTCAAATAGTATCGTGAGAGGAGTCTGCGCTCGCATGACCGGTCTGCAGCGTAGCGTTCCATCCCCACTCTTGCGCGCATGTATGCTCTTACGCACGGCATCCCCACTCTCGCGCGTCTTCGTACACATGGTATTCTACGTCACGCGGGCTGTATCGGTCTGTCACCGCTAGATGGCGACGCACGGTAATGACACAGGCGCGCACATCGACAGTGTGCCTCCGCTGCTGTGTATATACGGTGTGCTCGTGCCACCGCCGCTGTGTATATCTATATACAGTGGGCTTGTACCACCGCCGCTGTGTATATCTATACACGGTGGGCTCATGCCGCCGCTACTGTGTATCTATATACAGTGGGCTCGTACCGCTGTGTATGTATACGGTGGGCTCGTGCCACCGCCGCTGTGTATATCTATATACATAGTGGGCTTGTACCGGCACTGTATGTATATCTATATACAGTGGGCTCGTACCGGCACTGTATATCTATATACGGTGGGCTCGTGCCGCTGTGTATATATTCAGTGGACTCGTGCCGCCACCGTTGTGTATATCTATATACAGCGGGCTCGAGATGCCTCGTGTATAGTGGACTCGTATACATGGTGGGCTAGAAACCGCATGGGCTCGTACCGGCCTACAGGAAAAGGGGTGGGGGGATGCGCTCGTACCGGCCTGCGCTCGTACCCGGCTGCGCTAGAACCCTCCTGCGCTAGAAGCCGCCTGCGCTAGAAACGGCCTAGAGAGAGATGGGGGAGGGGGGATGCGCCAGAACCGGCCTGGGCCAGAGCCGGCCTAAAGAGAGATGGGGGAGGGGGGGGGGATGCGCCAGAACCGGCCTAAAGAGAGATGGTGGAGGGGGGATGCGCCAGAACCGGCCTAAAGAGAGATGGGGGAGGGGGGGGGGATGCGCCAGAACCGGCCTGCGCCAGAACCCGCCTGGGCCAGAACCGGCCTAAAGAGAGATGGGGGAGGGGGGATGCGCCAGAACCGGCCTGCGCTAGAAGCCGCCTAGAGAGAGATGGGGGAGGGGGGATGCGCCAGAACCGGCCTAGAGAGAGATGGGGGAGGGGGGATGCGCCAGAACCCGCCTGCGCTAGAAACCGCCTAAGAGGGGGGGGGGGGGAGACGCATATGCGCACTGCGCTAGAACCCGCATAGCTTACCTACTAATTATGTTAATATATGTGTCTTCTTTTACCTCGTAAATGAGTGAATCACAGACACTGAAAGAACATGATGCTTATACATGAAGCTGAATAACTTGAAATTTTCATCTATCTATATCAATATGAATGCGTAAACATCTTTGCTTGAAGGATCTGTTGGACAGACTACCATTTCTTTAGTGTTTCTTCTCTATACCTTCGATTTTACATAAATTTCAATTTTAATATAGCAAAAGAAAGTTATGATATCAATAAAGAAATTGGCAAGTTTTTGTTATAAGAAGCAATTGAGTTGATATAAATAAATAATTGTTTAAATCGGAGAAGGATTATAAATATATATGTATTCATCATTATAAACACTCGACCAAATTGTGACATGTGAAAAGGTGGATAGCCTGTGAAAAGATACTGTCGGTAGAATTGTCGGAATAACTGCGATTGCCGCGACGTCCTGCGCATTCCAGTTGACGTTTAATGACTGATCACTGTTACGCCGTATTTAGTGTGGGAGGTTAGGTCACCGTACTTCCGGTAAGTAGAGCGTTCCGTGAGCGGTCACAAACATGCGCAAAGCATAGCACTAATTCGATATTATTCAAAGTTCAATAGTATCCGATTGTACATATAGGAATGATGTTCTTACATGACATTATCACATGAAAAATGTGCCCATAATATATTACAGGATTGTTTCGCATTATGAAAACTTTTTCGATTATTTATGGAAGCAACGAGCGGATGTACAATCTACTCTACTTAGTAATTCAGTAAATTGCTATCCTTATTTCATGAAAAATCTATGTCCAAGACGATCATTTGCAATTAAATATAAGATTTAATTCATACAATAAAATCGATCCCACATTTAAAAAAAACAGTATCAAATTCTAGCATGTAGAACGTAATTTTTTTTATGGAAAAACATGCCGTCCTGTCCTATCATAGATAATCGATGAACTACTAAATGTCAGTGTAATCAACAATCTCATAAAATTTTTAATATACTTATAATATATGTTTATATATAATATTTATGTATAATATAATATTATGTTAAACTGTGAGAACGATAGCCTCAAATAAAAATTGTAGTTCTATTTTTTTTATTAAGTATGGATATAAAACTAAAATATAAACATAAATGTTAATTTAATATTTTTTAGCTTGATTGATTTCCGAACTTTAATCATAGAAATTTATTTTATAACATTTTTGTAATACATAATAATAATTATTTTTATTGAACATCTTGTAACCATTCGATAATAATAACATACTTTTATGAAACATACATACAAATACAAATAACCAAAAATTGTGTTTACAATGATTACAAGATGAAGTTTGAATTCTTCAAAAATTGGTTAAGAATAGTAGTAAATACATATAGAATGAAAAATCCGATACGAGATTTTCTAACAGTGTTTTGTTAACAACAAATTACTTTGGATAACCATGCAAAATTTTAAGATAGTACCCATCGGTATCTATTATAGGACGGGACGGCAAGTTTTTCCATAAAAAAAATTGCGTTCTACATGCTAGAATTTGTTACTGTTTTTTTTAAATGTGGGATCGATTTTTTGTATGAATTAAATCTTATATTTAATTGCAAATGATCGTCTTGGACATAGATTTTTCATGAAATAAGGATAGAAATTTACTGAATTACTAAGTAGAGTATAAGATTGTACATCCGCTCGTTGCTTCCATAAATAATCGAAAAAGTTTTCATAATCCGAAACAATCCTGTAATATATTATGGGCACATTTTTCATGTGATAATGTCATGTAAGAACATCATTCCTATATGTACACACGGATACTATTGAACTTTGAATAATATCGAATTAGTGCTATGCTTTGCGCATGTTTGTGACCGGTCACGGAACGCTCTATTTACCGGAAGTACGGTGACCTAACCTCCCGCACTAAATACGGCGTAAGAGTGATCAGTCATTAAACGTCAGCTGGAATGCGCAGGACGTGGCGGCAATCGCAGTAATTCCGACAATTCTACCGACAGTATCTTTTCACAGGCTATCCACCTTTTCACATGTCACAATTTGGTCGAGTGTTTATAATGATGAATACATATATATTTATAATCCTTCTCCGATTTAGACAATTATTTATTTATATCAACTCAATTGCTACTTATAACAAAAACTTGCCAATTTCTTTATTGATATCATAACTTTCTTTTGCTATATTAAAATTGAAATTTATGTAAAATCGAAGGTATAGAGAAGAAACACTAAAGAAATGGTAGTCTGTCCAACAGATCCTTCAAGCAAAGATGTTTACGCATTCATATTGATATAGATAGATGAAAATTTCAAGTTATTCAGCTTCATGTATAAGCATCATGTTCTTTCAGTGTCTGTGATTCACTCATTTACGAGGTAAAAGAAGACATATATTAACATAATTATTTGTTGAACTAATTAGAAATACGTACCTTTTTAATCATTGCATTATAATCACATTTCTTATTAACCTTTACTAAGGGAAAAGTAATAAACGTACACAATAAACCTGCTAAAATATTATTTACATTATTATTGAAAGTTTGACTTTAATTTACATAATGGAAATAGATTTTTAGAATAAGCACTCAATTTTCACCACATAAGGGATATCGAGAGTTTAAAAATTAACTTTGATTAATATAATGAAATAACTGTATAGATAGAGAAAACACTTAGAATTTTTGTGACATTGAGATATCAAGAGTTGCAAAATTAATCTTCAAGTTTTACATGAAGAAATGACCTTATACTTGCCAGCCTTTTACCTTGAACAGGTTTTTTTTTGGGGTGAGCTATACTTCAAGGGTATCGAGTTCCCAGTGCAAGCTAAGAACATCAGCAAGTTCGAGAAGCAGAACAGCATGTCGGTGAATCTCTACATATTGAAGAAGAGAGGTCAACGTTACGAGGTATCACCGTGTCATGTGACCTCTAACAAGAAGGAGAAGCATGTCAACCTGCTTCTCATTACGTGGACGAGGAAGAGGAGGAGGCAGAGGGGCGTCCTCTACCTAGATACCACTACGTATGGGTTAAATATCTTTCTCGCTTAGTCTATAGTCAGCTGTCCAAGCGTATGCATAAGCATTACATTTGCGAGCGTGGCTTACACTATTTCCGTACTGAACATTTGTTGACTGAACATAGTTGACTGTGCTCAAGTCAATAAATGTAAAGTTAAGCTTCCTAGCGAGAAGGACAAAATTCTCAAATTTGAGAATTTCAAGCGAGGTGACCGTGTCCCCTACGTCATCTACGCTGACTTTGAGTGTCTTTTGAAGCCTGTGCAAGACAAGCACGCTTTCCAAGTACACCAAGCCTACAGCATTGGCTACTATGTGTCGAGTAGCTTCAACGATGGCTACTGTGGCTATCGCAGCTACAGACAAGTAGAAAGCAACGATGCACAAACTCCTGCTCAGTGGTTTGTTGCTGAGCTCGATACGGTGCGGTGCAAGCTAGAGCAGGTTTACACCAATCCTAAACCGCTAGCGCTAACAGCTGACGAAGAGCAAACCTTTGCTCAGGCTGCCTCCTGTCACATCTGCATGAAACAGTTTGTGCAGATGCAGAAGAAGGTGCGCGATCATTGCCACCTGACTGGTCGCTACCGTGGAGCTGCCCACCAGGGATGTAGTCTGAATTTTCAGAATTCGCATTATATCCCGGTCATCTTCCATAATCTCACCGGATAGGACTCCCACTTTATTATTAAGGAGATAGCGTGTGCGGCTACCTTCAAGGGAAATATTAGCCTTATCCCCGAGAACAAGGAGCGCTACATCTCCTTCACCAAGTTTGTGGATGGAAGCGGCATTAGCTTCCGCTTCCTCGACTCCTTCCGCTTCATGGCGTCTTCCCTCGAGAAGCTAGCCTCCTACCTCGATCATCTCGACATCGCTAAGCGAGAGTTCGAGCAAGATGGCTATACGAGTGAGCAGATAGAGCTCCTCCAACATAAGGGAGCATTTCCTTACGACTACGTCTCCGGCTTTGACAAGCTAAAGGAGACGGAACTCCCCTCCCAAGCCGACTTCTACAGTCAGTTGACTGAGAGCGGTATAGAGGATGTGGAGTATGCGCATGCACAGAATGTCTGACAGCGCTTTAACATCGCTAGCTTCGGTGAGTACTCCGATCTAGACCTAAAGACCGACGTACTCCTGTTGGCAGACGTGTTTGAGAACTTTCGCTCAACGTGTCTTGAAGCATACGGCCTCGACCCCGCTCATTATTTTACCACTCCCGGACTCACTTGGGATGCTATGCTTAAGTATACCGGAGTCGAGCTGGAACTCCTCACGGACATTGATATGCTCTTGTTCGTTGAGAGAGGCATCCGGGGTGGCATAAGCCAATGTTGCAATCGCTATGGAAAAGCGAACAACAAATATATGAGCAAGGGATACAACCCACTGGAGGAGTCAAAGTACCTCATGTACTATGACGTCAATAACCTCTATGGCTATGACGCAATCTCTACCCTACGGAAAGTTCCAATGGGTAGAGAACGTCAGCACTCGTGGGATTACCCAAGTCGACGACGACGACCTCTACGGATATATCCTAGAGGTCGACTTGGAGTATCCCGAGAGTCTCCACGATAGCCATAGAGACCTGCCTCTATGTCCCGAGCATCGTGCTGCGCCGGGCTCGAAACAGCAGAAGCTCATGACCACCCCGTACAACAAAGAGCGGTATGTTATACACTACCGTGCCTTAAAGCAGGCTCTGAGTCATGGTCTGTCCCTAAGCAAGATCCATAGGGTCCTGCGTTTCGAGCAAAAGCCATGGCTCAAGCCATATGTAGACCTCAATACTGAGAAGCGGAAGAACGCGAAGAATGAGTTTGAGAAGCTCTTCTTTAAGCTTCTCATTAATGCAGTCTACGGCAAGACCATGGAGAATGAGCGCAAACGAGTCGATATTAAGCTCGTTACAAAGTGGGAGGGTCGTACGGCGCAGAGGCGATGATAGCCAAACCAAACTTCCACAGCAGCTCGATCATCTCCGAGAACCTCGTAGCGGTGCAGCTCGAGAGAACGGAGATAACTATCAGAAAATCCATCTACGTTGGTCTCTCCGTCCTCGATCTCTCAAAGATCAACGTGTACGAGTTTCACTACTCGTACATGCGCGAGCGCTACGGTCAGGGATGTAAACTCCTGTACACCGACACCGATAGCCTCGTCTATGAGATTCGGGGCACTGACATCTACGAGGTGATGAAGCAGGACATTGCCCGATTCGACATCAGTGACTACGCCGAGGACAACCAGTTTGGTATGCCTCGCTGAAACAAGAAGTCTTCCTGGGTGTCATGAAGGATGAATGTGGAGGAAACGTTATGAAGGAGTTCCTCGGACTACGCAGCAAGATGTACTGCGTCTGCATGGATGAGAAGAGGCCCATCAAGAAGGCCAAGGGCGTGAAAGGAGTGGTCGTGAAGACTCAGATCGAGCTCCAGGACTATCATCGCTGCCTCTTCGACCGGGATATCCTCATCCGCAAGCAGCAGAATATCCGCTCCAGGAAGCACGTGGTGACGACGGAGATGCAGGAGAAAGTCGCGCTGAGCCCCCACGACGACAAGCGTCATATAGTGGTCGGCCAGACCGACACGTTGCCGTGGGGGCACTTCAGCCTGCGAGCGTGTGAGGCTGCGCTTACAGAAGGCGCCGCGGTCTGCCCTTACAATAGAGAGGACGAGCCGGCAAAGAAGAGGCCGAGACTGCAGAAGATAGTCTCGGTGTAGCAGAAGAAGAAACGGAGAGGTAAAGTCAAGTTGGTTGTACCTCACGGGTGGGGGCGTGTTTGGGGCCCCCACCACTTCAAACAACAACAAGTTTGTACAGGATCAGCGGCGACGGCGGCTCGAACGATAGAGTGGGAGAACTGTGAAGTAGTGGGGAGAGCTGTACATAAGGAAGTGAGGCTAGCTGTAGGGATCATTCTCACCAGTCGTTCGACGAGTGAACAATGTACCTAGTACTCCTCGAAGATCACCAGGTGTTCTCTTTCTCGCAGAAGACTCCTCGCAGAAGATTTCTCACAGAAGATTCCTCGCAGAAAAGTCCTCGCAGAAGAGTCCTCGCAGAAGAGTCCTCGCAGACTTTGGATTTCGCCGCATTGAATAAGGTTGCAGCTGGGTGCTTCTTGCCTACCAAGAAGCTCTCAGAGCTGGAGAAGGATCACGTGTACTTGGTCTCAGAGCTAAAAAAAGCAAAGACCAAGTATGGAACGAAGGTGGTGGCTACCCTGGATACGGAGTTCGACGTGTTTCTCCCAGGCAGGGTATCCACTGCTCTCCAGCAGAACGATACCTTGTTTGATCAGATGTCTGATGCTGCGAATAGGCTCAAACTCAGCCTAACCTATCTTGGTGGTTGTGGTATTGAGTTTGGTAATGCCTAAGTGAGCTAACTTGTCGTTTTAACGGAGAGATAATTTCATTGGTTGGTTGTATCTCACGGGTGGGGGGCGAGGTCGGGGCACTCACCAAACGACAAGTTGTCTGCTGGAGGGGAGAGCTATACATAAGAACGCCTAGCAGTCTGATGAGCTCATTCTCATCAGTAGCTTATCATCATTGAGTAAATGTAGAAAAAAGTATGGATTACAGATTTGAAGAAGAAAGGTTACGAAGCTTCGAAAACTGGCCCTTGAACTATATGGAACCAGCACACCTCACAGCTGCAGGATTTTACTTTACAAAGCAAATCGATAAAGTACGTTGCTTTGCATGTAAAGTTGAACTGTGCCGGTGGGAAGATGGAGATGATCCTATGGTGGAACATCAACGATGGAGTGGACATTGCCGATTCATAGGCAAAGCGCCTTGCGGTAACGTTCTGATCGGTAGCACTCCAGCTTCAGGTAATGTTTGTGGTCCATACAAGTATCAAGTTTCAAGTCAAGCAGTTATTGATGACAAGAATGCCTGTAAGATATGCTATAACGAAGAAATTCAAGTAGCGTTTATTCCATGCGGCCATGTTATCGCATGCAAAAAGTGTGCTTCAAAGTTAATAACGTGTGCGATTTGTCGAAAAAGCATCACCAACACTTTAAATGTCTTCTTTTCCTAAGCATCAATCCAGCTGTTGTGAGTCTTATCGAATCCAAGCCACTTGACGTAGACTTGATTTCCGCGTTTCTTCAAAACTTTTTCAACGAGATATACGTCCGGATACTTTGTTTTTGACAGTTCCTGCTCGTAAAATCCTCCACTAATAGGCTTGTCTTGATAGTCCTTCAAACGATAAGTGGGAGGAATCGTTGGCGCTACTCGACTCACTGTGAATATCTCTGTTGACCAGTTTGGTGTATAACCCTTCTCGAACACTTGCTTCGCTTTGCTCAAGCGAACGCTATCTCCTACTTTAAATTTAGGAAGCTTTACTTTTTTAATTGTGCGAGTATAACGTTTCATAACTTGAAATTGATTATCAAGCGAGACCTCGCTAGGCTTCACTCCAATTGTTCGATGTTTACTATTGTTATAGTTTTCCAATAAATCAGATAAGCTATCGAATCACTTGTGATTTCCTTGAATACTGAATTGTAGCCACATCTTGCTCTTGAGAGTACGGTTGAAACTTTCGCATATAGAAGCTTTAAGAGTACTATACGTCGAGTACAAATTGATCTTGTATCGCTTCATCAGCTTCTCAAAATTGCTATTGTAAAACTCGAGACCTCTATCTGTATGTAAATTCTTCGGTACTCGACCTTGACGCAACACTGACTTCATCGCTGCTGTAACTTCTTCACCGGACTTTTTCTTTATGGGAACAGCCCACGCAAACTTGGAGAATACGTCGATGATTGTGAGAAGATACCTATAAACTTTATTTTCCTTAGCATATGGCTTCATCTCAACTAAATCAGCTTGCCATGTCTCATCTAAGCCTCGCATATCAAACTTTCGACGAGGATAGTTGTGACGAGCGGGCTTGTGAAGTTCTTCAACTACTGCTTTCTTATGCTCCATGTTACGCGTCTGCAGAGTGAATGTTACTCATGATCTGTGCTACAGCTTCTTTTATAGTCTCGATATCGCTCTGCTGACTTGACAACATCAAGTCGAGCTCGTCTCTGTGTGCTTCAACGATATCATCTAATTTGCTTAGCTGTTGTTCCAATAGGGAAATAAGCTCTAGTATTTTTTGAACTTCTGCTTGAAGAGTTTCCAAGTTGACTGCTTCATCTTGCTGACGAGGAGCTGCTAAATTGCATAGTCTCTTATTGTCCAAGTCGTAGTGACCATCGGTTATGATTTTGAAGCCAAACCCTTGAGGTCCACGACTGCCTTCATTCTTCTTCAGATTACGTCCAAACGCGTCGACGCTCATCTTTAAAATGATTGTCAGTACTCTGTGCGCTCAATATATATAGCCGTCCTCGCGTAACTCTTCAATAATCGAATGAATTTCATTAATATGACTTGGATTACCAGCTGATTGCTCAGCTGTAAGTAAGCGAAGCCTATCGACCAGCTCATTAGGATCGTTCCAATAGATGTAGTCCATTTTGGTGTTTCGTCGAGCGATTTTGTATCGAGGTAGACATTTCTTAAGTAACGCTCCTCCTCTCTTCTGAAACAGAGGCGCTAT
Source organism: Philotrypesis tridentata (assembly GCA_018906965.1). Classification (NCBI taxonomy): domain Eukaryota; kingdom Metazoa; phylum Arthropoda; class Insecta; order Hymenoptera; family Pteromalidae; genus Philotrypesis; species Philotrypesis tridentata. Next base: position 40,359 of record JACCIB010001142.1, on the reverse strand, counting down.
GATGTTTGTATATGTTTACTGTTATGAACTCGAATCGATTCATCATCTTTGTACTGTTTATTATGAGCATAGGTTGACTCGAGGATAGGCTGATAAGTTTGCAGATCAGTCTGATTATAATTCTTAGGATCTCTAGCTATCAGCAGCTCCATCAAACCGTCAGTTTCTGCATATCGTCCATCTTTCACTTTAATGCTTTTGTCGCCAAAAATAATAGGTGAATTACCAAACATCCACTGTCTACCCTCCTTTCGAACTCCGTAAATTTTATCAATATCTTTTTTTTGCTTCAACATCTGCATGTACCTATCTTCTTCTTCTTCTTCTTCGGTAGCATCATCAGTTGTTTCAAAATTATCGTCATCTATCTTAGCTTCATCATTCAAAGTTTCATCTAAACTATCATCATCGTCCGAATTGACAAAAGTATCATCAAACTTTTTTTTCGTCTTTATTATAGTATCATCTAGTAAAGCCTTTCTGTGGTGGTGGTGGCACAGACTTTTGTCTACTAGATACAAGCTGATGTAAAGGATTAACAATTGGCTTAAAGGTATCCTCAACGACTTTTTCAAAATCTTGTCTGTTCGCCTTCAACATACCATATTTGCGCTTGACTGCATTTTGAGCTTGCACAAGCTGCTGCAGAATATTCTTCTCTTTTTGAATATCACTCATGCTGTTGTTGATTCGTCAATCGATAGAAACAGACTGTTACTAATTACTTTGCGCGTGCTATATTTATAGCAAAGCAGTCGAAACCTTTCCTATATCTACCTCCATTGATTGGACTATCCTTGTCAATCATTAAAAAGCTATGCTTATCATCGGACCAACACTTTGAGCATAATTCCTTAAACTGTATATAGTTCATATCGGAATTAACATGATCGTTGTACAGATGCTTGAGATTTAAATCATCTTGTCGAAAAATTATCAACAGATTTACATTATCGCGTACAAGATGCTTCGGAACTTGTGCATAAGATTGACAAAGATAGAAACAATCAACGCTTTTATGTTGTAACGTTGATTTCTCGAGCCCAGAGCACCAGGACACGAGAAAGGCCGGGTGGATGGCGTACGTTATAATTTTCGGCCCGTCACCTCGAGTTCCCCTGAACCCGGTGGCGCCAGGCACTTACCTGCAAGTGCCAGAGTCTCGCGACTCCTTTAACGAACTCGAGGATGGGGCGGATTTGCCGGCTAGCTAGCTCAGCCCCGCGAACGCGGTAAGGAGAGAGGGTGGTTCGGATAGAAATATCGCGTGGTTATTAACACAAGTAAATGATCATTTATTCGACTAGACCTCCTTACATCATAGGCAACCAAAGACAACCCGGGCTAATCAACCACCGCAAGATAAAAGAATACGCGAGGTATTCGGCCACTTAGGGCGACGCTACGCAATTAAAATGAATACGCGAAGGTATCCGTCCGCACCTCGGCACGCACCGCAAGGAGATAAACTCTAGGATTCAATTACCGCTGGGACTTTACAATTAACAAAATGCCAGATAACCACGTAAATATCCGACTCTCGCGCGTCTCAGGGCCTCACACATACTATGCCCGCTTGGCTACGCATTCACTCTTTGTCCGCCGACTCTTCGTTCACGCTTTAATCCTATAGCCGCGATTGCCCACACTTAGTGCAAATCGTGGCTGTCTAAACTACTTTTGGCCGAGAGCGTGTCTGCGTAACCACAAACTACGACACCTCCCGCGCCTTATACTACACGAGTCGAACGAGGCCCCCCTTGTCCTCGTCGACTAATTTCCGCGAAACACTTGTATACCGCACACGACAACTACAGATAGCCCCGAGTTACGCGTCGCGCAGATAACCTTCGTCCTTGCAGGCAACGCCGAGGGAAACTCACGACCGAGGTACCCGAGGTAGATCGCTTCGTACGCACCGCGAGGTAGAGGCAACCTTCGCCCGAGGTACGCGATACGCGAGGTACTCTTTGTGCGCGACGGACGACGAGATAACCGTACGTCGAAGGCAACCACACGACAAACAACCCGGAGTAGACAACATACACGCACTGAATCGCACTAATTTCTCGCTCGCTTAACTAAGAGAAGACATCCACTATCAAGGTAGCCGCACTCGCTGATATTCGCGCGCTCGCGAGACAAAGGAACTTCGCGTACACGAAGTCGCGCGTGGAACTGCGCACCAGCCCGTGAGGGAAACGCAATAATAAGAGCAACCCACTGACCTTATCCTTATATCCGAGTGACCAAAGCCTCTGGATCCTCAGCAAGATAACCACGATTCTACCGCGGTTTTAAGTGAAGCACTTTCGAAAACAATAAAGATATCCCTGGGGAGTTGGTGAGCTGCGTCCAAGCTGGAACGGCCGGGGCAGGAGAGTGCCGGCTCGCACGCTCGTCGCGTGCCTCGCACTCTCGCTCTCCCGAGACGCCGAGCGGCGCACGCTCCCATTGGTCGGTTCGCTTGGGGCCAACGGGCCGCGCTCTCGCGCCGCAACTGGCTCGCTCGCCTCGCGCCTCGTCGATCGCGGCGCATGCGCGCTCGACTGTACAAAGATAGCTGACGCTGGAGAGACAACCGCGTAATTCAAACGCTCACAACATTTAGACAGCCAGTCATTCATACAGACAATTCACGCAACGCCTAAGTTATGCGTGAATTACGAAGTACAATGTAACTCTCAGCGACTCCTTCTGTCTGGGCCCTTGATTCGGGAGTACGCCTGTTACAAAGGGCGCAAAGGCTGCCTTTTATTACTTCCAACGTTCTCGCGGTGAAGCAACCATCACGCTGGCCGTGCTGCAGAAGGCTCTCACGTAGGAAGAACCCGCCCGCCTCATCTGCGTCCGACGACTTACGATGAGCCGGAATTGAACGCCCTGTAGGAATCTGTCGCTGTGTCTGCTGCGCCAGAGCTCATCTTCTTCGCTTCTCGCCCTTGGGCGGGGAGTGGAGAAGTCCTCTGTTATTTTCTCCTTCCTCAGTCGCCTCTCCTCTCCTCGCGTCGTCACTCAGAAGAAACGATACGCCATTAATTCATGAACTCTTTCCCATTCACACAGGCCTGAGACGCTCTACCCCGGCAGCTCGATGCTCGCTGTGACGTGGCGATATTTTGCCACGTTACAACTCCCCCTCCCCTAGGGAAAAGGAGTGAGCCAGCGGGTCGCTCCGTCAACCTCGTCTCACCTCACGGGCGTAGCGCGTCTCGCGGCCTGCAAGCGCAGCTTCTCAACTGCTTCTCTCTCTCTCACTCATTCACACACTTACTCTAGATTGGGAAAGGGATTTTATAGAGGACTTAATTACTAACTTATATCTACTTAATGCTACTTAATATAGGAGGGGCAGGATGGTAGGGCCCCGGGAGCAGAATAAGCGGAAGGGGAGCTTATTCTGCTAGGATCTTACACTAATAAAAAGATAACCCACACATGTATAAAGGAGATATTAGTTTAAAAGTTTTGTTTTTATTATTATTATGAATTTACACTAATAGCGAAGATAGCCGCGTTTAAGTTTTCTTAGCATTACTAGGAACATCTTGCGTTTAAAGATAGCATTATCACTAGATAATTCTACGGCACCATTGATACTACTAAGACAGCCTCTCTTTTGTTTTGACAAAAACGTAGTGAGTCTTCGCGGAGAATTTTAAAAGAGATTTTCAATCTAAGATAGCCTTGCTTTATGTCTATTATAACCGAATTTATAGAGAAAGAGATAATAATAAAAAAAAAATGATGAAGAGAGATAAATTTAAGTCAGACAACCGAATAGATAACCTCCCGATCTACCTCCTCGTCGGGTACAGGTAGCTCGGGTCTTCAGGCGTGAATTGCTGGAGTCGATCGAGGCCTTCTCTAGGTGGCAGAGGCTGGTGGCGTGGAACGTGTGCCCTCAGTCGGCGGATGTACGGGCCTTCCTCGTGCCAGGCTGGGGAGCAATGCGGGCAGTCCCGTACCGTGACGTTGCGGCGGCCGCACCTGTAGCAGTACGTTCGCTGTGGGTGCCCGCACGTCCGATAGTGATGATCGTGCCCGCAGTTGAAACAGCCCTGAAGCCGTGGCAGGACGTTTACCCATTGGCCGTTAATCAACATCCAGCCAATGACATCTCCTCGGCCGGCTTGGGGCTCCTCCTCTCGCCGAGATGTTGATGGCGCTCTGTCACGAGGAGCGCTGTCTTGCCCGCTGGGATCTTGTCGCTCTTGTACCGGGATCTGCGGGATCGGTGGAGTGTCCCGCACTCGCTCAGTTTGCGTCGCAGCTGATCGCATTGCGACGCGTCGATCCACTTGTGTAGACCCTTCAGCACTCTGACATGGGGGAGCATCAGGTCCTGCACCGGTTGTCTGCATGGCTGTGGACATCATTGGTGGTCTCAGCACTTCGTCCGTTTGTACCCTTGCCTCGGTGGTCGGATTTAATGTGTAGATCTTCATGCTGACCAGAGGTGTCGAGACTAGCCGTGGTGTCTTTCCCAGGCAGAGCGAGGTTCCTTCGATGACACAGGGCCTCCGGCGAATGTCCTCTTCCCAGAGCCTCTGCACATTTTTAAATACCGAAATCATTTCCGGGTGGTCGAGGAGGAAGTCGGTAAAAACTTCCTCGTGGCCGAGCAGTGGTAGGAGAGGGCTGTCTGGGGACTGGCTTTGAATGAGGCGCCGGATTTCTTCCACCTTTTGGAAGGCGTCCTGGTCTTCCTCTTCCTCGGAGTCGGAGGTCGACGAGTCCGATGTACACGGCATTGGCCTCTCGATATTTTCGGCTCTGCTCTCCGCACCCGGGGACTCTGGCCTGAGGGGCTCCCATTTTTCTTCTTGATCTTCGGCGTTTTCCGGCGAGACCATAACAAAGTCTCCCGGGAACTCCCCCTCCCTTGGAGGAGAGACTGAACCAGTCTCTGCACAGGCAGCCGAAGGAAGCGGAGACGGCGGCATCGACAAGATCTCAATATCGGAGTCGGCGAGACTTACGACATCGACGTCTGTGTCGGCCTCCATGAGCAAACGCTCTTCTTCCTCCAACGAGGCTGAGCGTCTCTTCTCAGACATAACCGAGATATCCGTTGATCTGGGTATGAAGTGACCGTTAGATAACTTGATTTACAAAAAAGTATACGTGTACCGTTTAATAAGTGTTTTCTTACGATTTCCGAGGTAAACTAATTTGTAGATAGCCGATGCCGTAGACAGTGGACTCGTAGGAAGGCAACCAGACAGACACTGTACAACACAGAGATAACCAATACCAGGAACACCTATGCGGGGATGGGATTTTTTGATATATATAATTTCAAATCACACACATGCACTTTCTCAATTATTTTATTGTCTATTGATACGAGTTGGTATACGAGAGGTGAAATTATTTTGGAGACTGTGAAGGGGCCTTTATAGGAGTGCGCTAATTTCGCGGCGAAGTTTTTTGTTGCATCGGACAATACTCGATTACGCATTATTACTAAGTCGCCGACTTGAAACGTAATGTCGCGATGCTTTTTATTAAAAAGATGCGCTTGCCTATTATGAGCTTTTTCGGAGTTCTCTATTACCCAGTCTCGGATTGCTTGCAATCGGTATAGTCTTTCTGACCATTGTACGACATCACCTGGTGTAATATCTGTCGCATCTTGCATTTCTTTGCGTAGACAATGTATTGGTAAGGGCTCGCGGCCGAAGTTAAGGAATGCCGGTGTAACTTGTGTAGATGTATGTTTTGCTGTGTTAAATGCAAAGCGAAAATCGTATATGTGTGTGTCCCATTCCCGGTGGTCTTGAGTTATGAACGCGCTTATCATAAATTTTAGTACGCGATTTACTCTTTCGACTGGGTTCGACTGCGGGTGATACGGCGGTGTCGTCGAATGTTTAATATTTGCGTCGCTTAAATAACTCGTTAAGGTTTTGTTTAAAAACTCTGTGCCGTTGTCAGAGATGAAAACTCGCGGTGTTCCCCATCGCGTAATAATTAAATCATGTATTGCGGATTTTATCGCGCTTCCGGTCGCGTCTCGTAAAGGTTGAATTTCTATCCAACGCGTGAATAGATCTTGAATAACTAGTAAATAGCGCATGCCTTTCTTACTTCTCGGTAAGGGACCCATTATGTCTGCTGCTATTACGCACCATGGGTGTTCGATAATGCGCTGGCCTAATAGGCCTGGAGCAGCGAATTGCTCTGATTTATTCTTTTGGCAAATATCACAGTGTTTGATATAATTTACTGTATCCTTGTACATGCCGGGCCAAAAGTAGTGCTCTGCGATACGCGCGTGTGTCTTTTCGATGCCTAAGTGGCCGCTTTGGACATTGTCATGCGCGTCATACAGAACACGATCTCTGTCATTAGGTCGGACGACGACCTTCCAAATGGATTGATCTTGTTTGATTGAGTCAATTATCGTGTGATCGGTTTTATGATACAGTATGTTATTGGCCGTGTGCCAATTATGGAATTTTTTCGGGTATTCGTTTACTTCTTTTATGCGTTTATCGTACCAGTCGTCATCGCAGTCGCGTAGCGAGTTGAGTTCTTCCGCCGCGTTTTCGTACATTCGCGACAACGCATCCGGTACGTGGTGCATCGCGCCTTTTCTATGGATAATGTCGACGTCATACGCTGCTAAATACATTGACCATCGAGCTAGTCTACCGACGGGCTTCTTGAGCGTTTTCAGCCATTGCAGGCTGCTGTGATCTGTGATCACTTGGAAGTGCGTGCCTTCGACATAGCCTCTAAATTTGTCAATAGCCCAGATAACCCCTAGGCATTCCAGCTCGGTAGTTGAGTAGTTTCGCTCTGTATCCGTAATTGTGCGACTCGCGTACGCGATTACTCTTTCTCTATCGTTTATGTTTTGCGTAAGGACACTTCCGAGCCCTACTGTGCTTGCGTCGACTTGAATAACGAATGGATGTGTGAAGTTCGGACGCATGAGTATTGGCGCGTTCATTAATTTGTGTTTTATAATTTCAAAAGCGGACTGTTGCGCTTGTTTCCATTCCCACTTGTATTTTTCCTTTAGTAACCGCGAAATAGGTTCGATAATTGTCGCAAACTGTTCGATGAATCGTCGATCGTTTTCAGACAACCTATTTTGCGTAGGCGGGGCGCTTAAGTCATTCTGCAAGAGATTCGCATTGGAGAGATAACCCGAGTCCAAAGAATTAATAGTCAAGCGTCTGTTAGTTGCGCTTGGTCGTGACGACGAAAGAATAGATGATCGTCTTGGATTTCTCGGTATCGCGCCCGTTGAAGCTAAAGGTCGAACTGTTTCGATTTGTTGTTGTATTTCTTCTACAGGGCTTGAAGTTCGCAGTGCTGTTGTTGACTCTACCGAGTGCAAGCGTTGAATCGCGGAACGCAACTCCTCGGTTGTAGGAGGTTGGTAAGGCGGCGGAGGTTCGTTTCGCGCGAGGGGTATAGGTGGTAGTGGCGGCGGCGGCGGTACATGGGCCTGCGTTGGCTCGTCTATCCCGCTTTCTATATAGAGTGCTTCCGCAAGCCTCTGTTGCATGCGCGCCAAGCCCCCTTGCACGCTGAGCCCTCTATTAATGAGCTCTGTGCGAAGATCGTTTTCTTCTTGGGACATGACCCAGTCATTGATCGACGCTTCGCTGTTCATTATAAGTGTTATAATGAATGGAAATAATATGTACGACTAGGCAGTACGGTAAGTCTCGGAAATTCGGGAGACTGCGTACTACGCAGTTCTGGGAATTATACTCGCACCAACTCGTATCCTTACAAATTAATAGTACGGGCACGCAGTTCCACGGACTCTCGGATCCGGCTGTGTTTATGTTTACAAAGCCGGACGGTTACCGCGTGAGGACGTTGCCGAGCGCACGTGGGAACAACGAGTATCGTTTCTGTCGCAGGAAACGATATCGTTCGTAGCCGATGGTTTATGACCTATCGGTCTTAGCTTTTGTTTGCTGCGTGCTGCGGAGAAATTGTAGTCGCAGTTGTTCTATTTATGTATATAAGTGGGCTCGGGTGAAATTCGGTGTTGGAAAAAAAATTCTCGGAGCGCACGTGTTGACCGTTCGAAAGTGCGATAGGCTCGAGTGCCGCGTGTCGCACTCGAGTATCCCTTGTTTATGACGAGGGATTAGGCGCTTTGTTTCGAACAGGCTGTATGTTTCACCCGAACGCGTTGTTATTGTCGTTCGGGCTATTTACTGTCCCTACTTTCTCTTTCGAGAATTTTCAAGTCGGGCGTTATTGATATGTATATAACAGAATAGTAAACTACGAAGGCAACCTTGAAGCGAAACTTTTATTATGTACGCGTTATTGCGAGTTAACGTTAAGATATCCGTATTATATATTATACGCAAGATATCCGTTTCTATGTTAACTAATATAGTACGCTAAATAAGATAGTATTTAGTTTATAAGTAAAAAGGTACGTTTATTATATAACCAAACAAGTATTAATTTCTACTAAAATTATTACCAATTTACTCCTAACACACTAATTGCCAAATTTAAACACGCACACTCGCATTCGCACCTTGAGACAACGGAGATTGAACGCGATGTTTCCTATCTAACGCACGTTTAAGGGCGCCAGTTTGTAACGTTGATTTCTCGAGCCCAGAGCACCAGGACACGAGAAAGGCCGGGTGGATGGCGTACGTTATAATTTTCGGCCCGTCACCTCGAGTTCCCCTGAACCCGGTGGCGCCAGGCACTTACCTGCAAGTGCCAGAGTCTCGCGACTCCTTTAACGAACTCGAGGATGGGGCGGATTTGCCGGCTAGCTAGCTCAGCCCCGCGAACGCGGTAAGGAGAGAGGGTGGTTCGGATAGAAATATCGCGTGGTTATTAACACAAGTAAATGATCATTTATTCGACTAGACCTCCTTACATCATAGGCAACCAAAGACAACCCGGGCTAATCAACCACCGCAAGATAAAAGAATACGCAAGGTATTCGGCCACTTAGGGCGACGCTACGCAATTAAAATGAATACGCGAAGGTATCCGTCCGCACCTCGGCACGCACCGCAAGGAGATAAACTCTAGGATTCAATTACCGCTGGGACTTTACAATTAACAAAATGCCAGATAACCACGTAGATATCCGACTCTCGCGCCTCTCAGGGCCTCACACATACTATGCCCGCTTGGCTACGCATTCACTCTTTGTCCGCCGACTCTTCGTTCACGCTTTAATCCTATAGCCGCGATTGCCCACACTTAGTGCAAATCGTGGCTGTCTAAACTACTTTTGGCCGAGAGCGTGTCTGCGTAACCACGACCTACGACACCTCCCGCGCCTTATACTACACGAGTCGAACGAGGCCCCCCTTGTCCTCGTCGACTAATTTCCGCGAAACACTTGTATACCGCACACGACAACTACAGATAGCCCCGAGTTACGCGTCGCGCAGATAACCTTCGTCCTTGCAGGCAACGCCGAGGGAAACTCACGACCGAGGTACCCGAGGTAGATCGCTTCGTACGCACCGCGAGGTAGAGGCAACCTTCGCCCGAGGTACGCGATACGCGAGGTACTCTTTGTGCGCGACGGACGACGAGATAACCGTACGTCGAAGGCAACCACACGACAGACAACCCGGAGTAGACAACATACACGCACTGAATCGCACTAATTTCTCGCTCGCTTAACTAAGAGAAGACATCCACTATCAAGGTAGCCGCACTCGCTGATATTCGCGCGCTCGCGAGACAAAGGAACTTCGCGTACACGAAGTCGCGCGTGGAACTGCGCACCAGCCCGTGAGGGAAACGCAATAATAAGAGCAACCCACTGACCTTATCCTTATATCCGAGTGACCAAAGCCTCTGGATCCTCAGCAAGATAACCACGATTCTACCGCGGTTTTAAGTGAAGCACTTTCGAAAACAATAAAGATATCCCTGGGGAGTTGGTGAGCTGCGTCCAAGCTGGAACGGCCGGGGCAGGAGAGTGCCGGCTCGCACGCTCGTCGCGTGCCTCGTACTCTCGCTCTCCCGAGACGCCGAGCGGCGCACGCTCCCATTGGTCGGTTCGCTTGGGGCCAACGGGCCGCGCTCTCGCGCCGCAACTGGCTCGCTCGCCTCGCGCCTCGTCGATCGCGGCGCATGCGCGCTCGACTGTACAAAGATAGCTGACGCTGGAGAGACAACCGCGAAATTCAAACGCTCACAACATTTAGACAGCCAGTCATTCATACAAACAATTCACGCAACGCCTAAGTTATGCGTGAATTACGAAGTACAATGTAACTCTCAGCGACTCCTTCTGTCTGGGCCCTTGATTCGGGAGTACGCCTGTTACAAAGGGCGCAAAGGCTGCCTTTTATTACTTCCAACGTTCTCGCGGTGAAGCAACCATCACGCTGGCCGTGCTGCAGAAGGCTCTCACGTAGGAAGAACCCGCCCGCCTCATCTGCGTCCGACGACTTACGATGAGCCGGAATTGAACGCCCTGTAGGAATCTGTCGCTGTGTCTGCTGCGCCAGAGCTCATCTTCTTCGCTTCTCGCCCTTGGGCGGGGAGTGGAGAAGTCCTCTGTTATTTTCTCCTTCCTCAGTCGCCTCTCCCCTCCTCGCGTCGTCACTCAGAAGAAACGATACGCCATTAATTCATGCACTCTTTCCCATTCACACAGGCCTGAGACGCTCTACCCCGGCAGCTCGATGCTCGCTGTGACGTGGCGATATTTTGCCACGTTACAATGTCTACCCATACAGTAATACGCTTTGATACTGTTTTGTTTCTCGCAAGCTACATCGTCAAAGATCATGATTGAGTTGGGGAGAACATCGTCAGGAGTTATCACTTCTTCATGCTCGCTGAATGCGAAATACTGTATACCTTCTAAAGGCTCTAGAAGATTTTTCAAAAACTTATACTTTGACTGATTCAGAGACTTTGAGTAGACGTATATATTTTCGAATCTAACGCCATTAGGGTGTGTAATGAGAGCAAGTAAGCTGTTAGTTTTACCGCAGTTTGATGGGCCGCAAAATACAGCTCGAATGCTGTCCGGAAGCAAGTCTCCATGTCTTTTGATTCTTTTTTCAGGCTCTGCGATTACGTCAAAATTCGCTATTGGAAGCTTAACTGTCTGCTCTTTGAAGTTCATTCTCAGAGAACTGATTGACAACTGATGATGCAGAGTATAAATAGAGCGCTTTTATACTCTCGACATCAGTTATTATCTTACCTTCATGACGTGATGATCAGATACAAACACCGTCGACAAGGTCGTGGAATTGTAAATCTTCTCATCAATAAGCTACCAATTGAACTTCATTTACCAGGATACCAGTACTGTGGCCCTGGTACTAAGTTAACTAAACGTCTTGCTCGAGGTGATCCAGGAATTAATCCTCTTGACGTTGCTTGCAAAGAGCACGATATCGCTTATTCGCAAAATCGTGAAAATATCGAAGCCAGAAATGCTGCTGATAGAGTTCTGGCTGAGAAAGTTTGGCAAAGAGTTATAGCAGTAGATTCGGAAATAGGAGAAAGAGCAGCTGTTTTTGCCGTTACAAACGCTATGAAATTAAAGTCGAGATTCGGAATGGGTGTGAAAAAGTCGCGAACAACGCTTCGGAAAGTTGTAAAGGCTGCTTCGCAATCAGTCGTTCCAGGAAAATGCGCGAATAAGCTCATTCTCTCAGCTTTGGAAGGCGCTCGAAAAATGGTTGAGAAAGCCGGTGGAAAGAAGAATATAGTTGTTCCTAGAATATTGCCAGTTCCAGCTAAAGTAGGTGGTTTCCTACCATTTCTCATACCGTTGTTCGCCGGTCTAAGTGCAACTGGCGCACTCGCTGGAGGTGCTGCTGGAATAGTCAAGGCAGTCAGTGATGCTAAAGCCGCTCAAAGGAAGTTAGAAGAGAACAGGAGACATAATCAAAAGATGGAGGAGATTGCTCTCGGTAAGGGACTCTTCTTAAAGCCTCACAAGAAAGGATTAGGTCTTCACTTGAAGCCTGGTAAAGGATTGAAAAAAAAAGATCTTCGAAGTAAGATTACCCGAGAGAGCGCTCACGGATTTCGATTTGATAAAATATGCAAAGATTATGAAGATTTCAAACTTTCGCGGTGTATTCATGCGAGACTCGCTGCCTGCTAATGGTTCACATTATAACGAATCAGCTATATTCAACTTGGATGATGCACGCGGACCTGGTACGCACTGGGTTGTATATCGTAAACGAGGCTCCAATGTCGTCTACTTTGACAACTTTGGAGATCTTCAACCTACGATAGAGCTGCTGCTCTACTTAAGTGTCAATGAAGTCAAGTATAATTATGAACAATATCAAGACTACAATATATTCAACTGCGGTCATCTTTGTCTACAGTTTTTGGCTGGCAGACTATATAAGGAGCAGTGAAAGTAGTTCTAGAGTTATTATCGCTTCAACTGTCATGGAGGATTCATATAATTCATTCTATAACCCTATAACTCGCATAAACTCTTATGTGCATCCGCATATCCTATTGATTACATTTAAACTCATCCGTATAGTTATATACAATACATAAACTCTTACATATATGCAGAAGGGTCGACTGATGCGCAGAGAGAGGCCGTTGTGGTTGCGCACTAGTCCTCCGTACAGTGAGAGGTGGGAGTAGCGCGGCCGATCGACTGAAGCACAAAGAGCGTCCACTGAGACTGCGCACTAGTCCTCGGTAGGGTATGAGTGGTGGGGTAACGCAGCGGCTAGACAGATGCGCAGAGAGCGCCCACTGAGGTTGCGCGGTAGCGGTGCGGTGGCTCGAGTGGTGGGGGAAGTAGTATAAGAGAAGCATCATCGCTCGAGGAAGTCATTATTGTTCGAGACGGAGTACGTCGTAGACGTATGTAAGGTTCCAAGACCGGACAATGATAGAGATGCCATGACTGTTTAACCTCACTTTAAGTGTGGTTGCTATTTTTAATTCATATGTATCTCCTCCACACATTCGGCCGACATATTTTAAGATTGCGCTTACCTCTACTCACGCGTCATATGCATTATACCGACGAAGTATGGTATAACAACGCTAGCTGGCGACATCATATACACACTGTACATCATATATACGCATAATCTCACATACACATATATAGACACACATATACAACGTACACATATTCATACACATGCATACATAAGCATATAACTTCAAATAGTATCGTGAGAGGAGTCTGCGCTCGCATGACCGGTCTGCAGCGTAGCGTTCCATCCCCACTCTTGCGCGCATGTATGCTCTTACGCACGGCATTCCATCCCCACTCTCGCGCGTCTCTCTTCGTGCTCGCGACATTCCATCCCCACTCTCGCGCTTCTTCGTACACATGGTATTCTACTTCGCGCGGGATGTATCGGTCTTTCACCGCTAGATGACGACGCGCGGTAATGACACAGGCGCGCACATCGACAGTGTGCCGCCGCTGCTGTGTATATACGGTGTGCTCGTACCACCGCCGCTGTGTATATACGGTGTGCTCGTACCACCGCCGCTGTGTATATCTATATACAGTGGGCTCGTGCCACCGCCGCTGTGTATATCTATATACAGTGGGCTCGTGCCGCCGCTACTATGTATCTATATACATTGGGCTCGTACCGCTGTGTATATATACGGTGGGCTCGTGCCGGCGCTGTGTATATCTATATACGGCGGGCTCGTGCCAGCACTGTGTATATACCTATATATACGGTGGGTTCGTGCCTCGTGTAGAGTGGGATAGATCCGGCCTGCGCCAGAACCGGCCTAGAGAGAGAGAGATGGGGGAAGGGGGGGATGCACCAGAACCACCATGCGCTAGAAGCCGCCTGCGCTAGAAACGGCCTAGAGAGAGATGGGGGAGGGGGAGGGGGGTGTATACATATATACGGTGGGCTCGTACCGGCCTGCGCTCGTACGGGTCTACAGGAAAAGGGGTGTGGGGATGCGCTCGTACCGGTCTGCGCTCGTACCGGCCTACAGGAAAAGGGGTGGGAGTGATGGGGGAGGGGAGGGGTGGGTGTATACATATATACGGTGGGCTCGTACCGGTCTGCGCTCGTACCGGCCTAGAGGAAAAGGGGTGGGAGAGATGGGGGAGGGGGAGGGGTGGGTGTATACATATATACGGTGGACTCGTACCGGTCTGCGCTCGTACCGGCCTACAGGAAAAGGGGTGGGGGGATGCGTTCGTATCGGCCTGCGCTAGTACCCGCCTGCGCTCGTACCGGCCTGCGCTAGTACCGGCCTAGCCTACCTACTTGCATCTCTTTTGTATGAAAATTTTTTTCCGGGCAAAGTGCAGAGTAAATTCGAGACGAGTTTGCTGTTGAATTTCCGCACCGACCAATTCCTTCAAAAATTTAACGAGACGGGTTGTGTCAATTCATGACACAAAAAATGGGGTCGAAAATAAAAAGACAAGTTCAGTTCGGCGTATAGCGATGGATTTGGAAGTGAGTAAGTCAAGTGTACAACGAATACTGAAGAAAAACTCGTACTATTCGTATAAGTACCAGCAGCATCAGCAAATTCTCGCAGGAGATCCTGAACGCAGAATACTGTTCTCTGAAAGTATGATGGAATTGATCAATCATAATCATATAAAGTTTAGTTATAAACATAAAGTTTATTTTTCTCATAATATTTTTCCACTTGCCTCAGGTTTTCTCCGCAACCAGTAGACCAAAAATGAAATTTTAAAGAAACCTTCGGAATAAGTTTCCGAAGGTCATGATTTTTGGTAAGTAAACACCTTTAATTGTTTTCAAGTATTAAGGGGTTATGACAGTGTTAAAATTTTGAAAATACCCATTTTTTTTATTCACTTTTTTCATGGTTAATAGCCTATAGAATATGGTCCTGAAAGCCGTTTTTGGCTAAAAAAATTTTCCTCGAAGATGTTAACAAAAAACTAACAAATCTGTTTCAAGTAAATTTTTGAAAAATCGTGATTTTTAAATATTTTAATAAGGCCAAACTTGTGGAAAGGATTGTTCTAACCCACTTTTTACAGAGTAATTTCATGAGAAATCTTACTGAAAATATGACTTAAAAACCATTTTACAAACCGTTTTTTTCTCAAGAGTTATTAATTTATTTCCGTAAAATAAATAAAATCTGTAAAATTAATTTTTCTATGTGTGATTTTATGTTACTAAACTCAATGTGTTAAAGTAAAGGCATTCAACAAATTTGAATTTGCCACTCGAATAGGTTGTGCCTCACAGCGTCTGGTCGAGAATGAAGATTTCAGTTTGATCGGTATAGTAGAATTTTCTGTAAAGCAGCAGAAAGCAGCCAAACAGCTGTTTTTCATCCAAGACACTAGATCAGTGCAGTTAGTCTGCTAGCTGCAGTAGCAATGCTTATAACCTTAGTGGTGTTGCAAAAGTGCAAGAGCTTCTGCAGAGTAGAAAAATTATTCAGATAAGTATTGGAACCTAATTAGTAATAACAGTGTTCATAATGAGCTTTTTCTTTGTTGGTTTATTTTTTGCTTTTAGGTATACGGGTGCAAGCCAGCAAAATGGGAGCTGATATTGACTGCCTGAAGTATTATTTTGCATACTTTTTAAGAACTTGAAGTGTATTTAATAATGGTAAATATTGTATGTAACTGTAATTCATAAACATAACTTGATTATGAATAGCTAACGATAATTTTTATTTTATTTTCAGCTTCTAAATGCTATTATCACACAGCATGACAAGCGCGTACCATCAAATATACTTTATTGTATGTATATTTGAGTACCAAAAGCAAATCAAGGTATGTCGGATATTTTCTGTAAGTATAGCTGAGTTCATTTGTACGATTTACATTATAAACTTTAAATGCCTTTTACTCAAATTTAGTTTTTTCATGCTTTTGATGTACTTGCCGCAGCTTTCTGAAGGAACCGTAACATCAATCCCGATGAACCAAAGTGGAAAACCTTCCTAATGAGTACGGTCACAAATTGAGTGGAGCAGAATTGGCAAAAATAAGTTCAAAGTGAATGTTACGTATGTTTACATATGTAACATTCACTATAATTATTAATATTGTCAATATATGTTTATTTAATTATATTAATTTTGTATTTTTCAGGAATCTGTTCCACTTAGTCTGAGACTAGACTCATAATGAAGATTTGGCACTTTGATTCAACAAGATTGATGGTACGGTTCCATCAGAAACATGCGGCAAGTAAATAAAAGTGATGAAAATAATGATTTTTGGTAAGCAAATACCTTTAGTTGTTTTTAAATGTTACACTCACTTTATGCATATTATTTATGCATAAAAGTGATGTATAATACTTGTATTTGAAAGCAAAAATATAGTTTTTAGAGCACCTATATATCTATTAATTTTTTACAACACTAACAATTTTTCTTTTTTTTTCAGGTTTTAACACTGTCATAACCCCTTAAACTCACTTAATGCATATTTTTATTGAATAAAAGTGATGTATAATACTTATATATTGAAGGGGAAATATAGTTTTTAGAGCACATATACATGTTAATTTTTTACAGCACTAAGATTTTTCTTTTTTTTTTCAGGTTTTAACCGTGTTATAACTCCTTAATTTTGTAGAGATAATCAAGACTAACTGAAATTTTTCTTTAAAAAACCAGTTTTCGTGTTTTACAACATATTGAATCATTCTGAATGTATAATTATTATAGTCAAAAATTGTATTTTTAAAATATCTACAACGTTTATGTTGAACGTTTTTATGTGCAACGTAAGCCTAAAAAGTTTTATTATGTTAAACGAATTATTTTAATGTGAAAATGTGATTTTAGCTGGTGAACTTGAATTCAAATCATTTTCGAGAGTTCATGTTAATAGGAAAAAGTTGTATTTTTTGAGACGTACAACATTTTCATTTAACTTTTTTGTGTAAAATGCTTAGAATATGAGTTATAACCAGAAAACCGTTTTTCGAAAATCTATAAAATGTCCGCATATTTTTTGTATGAATGGAATCAAGTCCAATTTTATACTGTCACTTTCTTAACATAAGTAGAACTTACAAAAAAAATTGGATTGATTAGGACTTATCTGACTGAGATAAACTTATTACAACATAATTATTTAAAAATACATGTAAAAAAAGCATAAAGAGCTCTCATTTGAACAATTGGCCAGTAATCACGAAAGTAAAAAAAACGGTTTTTTGTACATGGAAGAGTTGCATTCTCATAAATTTTCAGCCCGATTGGTCGAAAATTGGCTGAGTTATCGCAGATTACAATTTTTGTGATGATAAAACTATAAGGCATTCCTGCGTTGCGGTCGTGCCTAAAAAGGTATCATCATGAATTGTTTGGTTATTGGAGTCCGGAGCGAACTCTCACTTTTGCTAATATTAAAGTCTAAATATATTATAATATAGTTGTGACATACATATATATGTGTTTAAAAGTAATTTTTTTGTAAAATAGATGAAATTTACAAAAAAAGTATTGTCTGTTATTTAGCTGAAAAATCCATCCCTGATGAGCTATGAATTTTTGAAACTCATCAAAAAATGCAATAAAACCTAATTTTACCAACTTTGACCCCCTTAGCTCTAAGATAATCGATGCAAAAATCCGAAAAAATTCGGGGAGGTGTATTTCATCAAGAAGAAGTGATTTAATGTGTTTAGAAACAAAAATAAATTTGATGAATTTGATTTCACAGAGAATCACCCATACGCATATCCATACAAC
The DNA here is from genome assembly GCA_018906965.1 of Philotrypesis tridentata. NCBI lineage: Eukaryota > Metazoa > Arthropoda > Insecta > Hymenoptera > Pteromalidae > Philotrypesis > Philotrypesis tridentata. Next base: position 22,677 of record JACCIB010001142.1, on the reverse strand, counting down.
CCTTAAGCAATAATATACATATTAAATATATAAATTGATGTAACCACTGTTTCCGGGACGAATCTTAGCATCTAACCCACTTTTCTGAGATTTTGGCAAGATTCCGGGACTGCCCGGAAAAAAAATATATATATATACACCCACGCACATAAGACGGAATATTAAATAGAGCCATGGAGAGCATGATAGCAAACTACTACGAGATCAGAGTCGCGAATAACAGACGGGCCATGAGTGAGCGACTCTACAAACGAGGAAGAGACAGTCAAATGATACTAAACGAGCAAGAGGTTTCGTATAAAGATCCAGGGACTATACTTCAGAGCAATCATGGACATGAGCTTCCTCTAGCTCCAACGAAAAAACATGCAACATAGAGAATTTCCCGAGGAAGAGGAAGAGAAGGACGAGTACAAGTACGATACCTCCATAAAAAGAAAATACTGATACGAATGGAGGAGTGTAGAGAGCTTCTGCAGATGGGAAATCAGCCGAGTCTCGATAGGCTAGATGGTAGCGGAAGCATTTTTTTGCGAGGGTGAGAGCACAGATACATGCTTTGCTTGCAACATATGAGTCTTAAAGGGAAAACACGGGAGAGCCGATCCTAGGGCAGTGCATCACTTCTTCAGTCCCAACTGCCCATTCCTGGCAGGATTTAGATGCGGGAACGTAAAAACCAGCGATGACACAAAAACCACCACATTACTCCCGCACAGTTCGGAAATAAAAGCCGAGCTAAGTACAGGCATACACGGACTACCGAGAAGCATAGCCGACGTCTACAACGAACTCAATCTGAACGTCCCATTCGTTACAGAGGAAGGGTATATTTACCTTACCAATCTAGGAAAGGAATTCGGCAAGGAGGGCTTCGCTAACACACAGACACACGATAACGGCCAGAAATGCGGGAAGAAGCTCCCGATATATAGGGACTGTTCCTTACGCATACAAACAGACGCAGATTTATGGAAAACGTCAGCTAATCTTATAAGAAGTACCAATAAAATAAAAGTAACTAATATTCCCCCGATAATCAGACCACTAATACAGACTCGCACAAAATTCGGCGGAGGGAATCAAAATTTAAACCAACACTATTCAAGAAAATATGACCCATTTACACCCACAAATTCTCTCTTTCCAGTCAGATACGGCCTTCACAAACCTTCACTTTATCCTCATGGCGATGATATCCCAGAGCTACGCACATCAAGGTGCGTTCCAGGAAAAAAAGGACTATGCAAAGCATGCCGGGATAATCTTCGAGGAAAAGGAAACAATAATCTTCGTAGACGGGGAACGTAACTTCACCATTCGGATGACGGTGCCAATAAAGCAAACAACGTTCGACGACATTGCTAAAAAATTAAGAACAATGCAATCCGTAGCCATAACTGACCTTCCAGACAGCTCCGAGGGGAACAACGGAAAATTATGGCCAGTCCATGAAACTATCCTGGAAGCCAAAAGCCGGCTGGCAAGAGTGGAGTCATTCTTCAAAATCAATTTTCCCCCGGGGGTTGGGTGTTCACTAATCGGCAGTACTTCGAACATGACTATCGAGCACGAGTCCATCGAAAAATTAAAAGGTCTGACGAAAATAGCAAATGAAATCGAAAAGGAAAATCGGCTACTGGCGACACCAGGGAAACGGCCTCTTTCAAGGGCTACACAAGAGAAACTAACCAAGACCATGACGAGCTTCCTAAAAACCATCACCGATAAACTAAACATTTAGAGGCACTAACTCTTTTGGACTTCAATAACAATAACACGATATTTATATATGTGCAGACCCACCCATAATATGCTGAAATTAACACAAAATACACACACGATTAACAACTACATTTTAGCACGCATACCCTTTGTAACAGCAAAGAAAACCCAACAATGGACACCATTATTCTGGACCAAATTAGTCTGGACATCGACATACCATTTCGCTACTTCGGCATCTTAATCAAACATAGTTCATACCAAATTCAAGACATAAATATTCACATAAAAAATGACATACAATCATTCATGCGTTTCCGTACAACATCCATGAATTATGTACCGTAGCAGTACAGAAGACCACACGGTAGGAAAAAAACATCGGATCTCAATAGACAAACCCAACGAATTCTCCGATAAACCATCAAGCGACTCAGAAGAACCAGATAACGAAACATCATGGCTTCCATCCATGGTGCCAAATAGGTCTTTTTTGTGGTAAATGACGAAGAGACTAGTACCGAACTCATTCATTATCTAAAAAAACATACGCATATAGTATATCACCGCCTTTCATAGGAGGGAGACATGCAGGTCTCCGATAGATACATCCTGGAAACATTGTTCCACAGCAAAGAAAACCTAGACAAAAAAATAAAAAAAGTATGCAAAAAATTCAGACCCGACACCACAATGGAAAAAAGAAAACGAAAAACGTAGACAAGTCGCTAAAGAACAATAAAACGACTCAGACGAAGATGAATCTGATGAAGAAGAGGACTGGGGCAGAGAAGATATGAAAAATAATTGAAAAGAAGTCAACCATGAACCACAAAGAGAAGAACTAGAAGACTGGGACAAAGAAATTGAAGAAAAAGAAGAGCAAAAACGACAACTAAACAAAGAAATTCCAAAAGAACTACAAGAAAAATGGACAGTGGAATATGCAAAAGACATACTAAAGGAAAGCACCGAATACTAAATACAACAATACATCTACCAACGTATTGCAGCAAATATACATGACTCAAACACAAACAAATACACAACCCAAATAGTATCATACCATGCGAACCTATAGTTAAACTAACCTGCTATGCATGAAGCGAAAAATTCGATAAATATACAAAATATACCCAAGGACCAACATAACACACCCTATGTTTTTCTTTATTACAGATGGCACGCAAATCTCAACTCAACATCCTCTACATCGAAACCAAGAAAGATGACCCTCTGACATTTAAAGTCACATACAGACCACTGTTACGCCCTACCCACACTCTCACCTCATAGGCAAGACAGTATTTGTGTGGATTTTCTTTAAATTATGAGGGTCAAGTGACTAGATTATTAGACTCGTTTTCCTGTAGCAATATGTTAGATTAAGTATTTTATACGACTTACCTTTGTTTTTCTTCTTCTGCTGTCTTTATATTGCTGACTCTGCTGTCATCGTTTTGTTCTTTCTGCTTAATTGTGGATTAGGAGGAATGGTAGACTTCCGAAATGAAGCACTCGTTTTGTGATTAGTAAAGAATGTATTTGTTTTCTCAAACTCACAAGATGAGTACTTTGCAGTACTTTCTAAAAATATCCGCCAGTTTACGGACCGCATGGTACGGAGTTCGGACTTAAACACGAGACTAATTAAAATAAGGCCAATTCGACTCTTTAAAGCCTGAATATGATGACCAATTCTTAAAGTATAACGCTTAATAATCATTTTAAAGAGTATATCAATTGCCGAATAAGTAACACTGCTAACTTGTGTTACAACATCACAGCTCGCGTTGAAAATTTAATGTTTCGAAATTTACATCCTAATTCTCTTCGTGTTTTGAATTTTGAAAAGCTAGTATTGTAATTTACAATTAATAGATTTAAAAATAAATAAATTAATAACGTCATAGGACGTTACATCTCGGGGCCCAAGATATTGCAATGAAATTGCAATAAATTTGATAATTTTCAAAATTCAAAATTTACAATCGCCTTATAAGTACAAAAAGTCCAAATATTAAATAATACATTACGTACATAACATATTTCCAACCTATTTCTAGGTTATTACAAACAAATAATTATAAATACTTATTTTTAAGTAACCGTACGCATATTAAAATGTAAAAATTAGTATAACATTTAAAAGGAATTTTCAAATAATAATTCAAAATACATATAGAATTAAATAAATAGTACATCACAATTAAATGATACATTACATCTTGAGATGTAATTCCCTCGGGGCCCTAGATAAATGCAAGACATTTAAGAAATAATCAAAAGACAACAATAAAAACTACTGTAGCGTTAATGAAAAAATATCAATATTCGATCTCTGAGAAACTTTAGTAAACTCTTACGACTTTGATTTTGCATTTGATGGATGAGTATAAGATGATGTCTTAGAAATAGTAGACGATGTCTCAGCTTTCACAGTTTGAGTATTTTGCGAAATAATCTTAACTTCCTTCAATTCTTCCTCTTTTTTTTGTTTATATTTTCTTGGTTTCCCATAGGTTGATAGATTTTCTGTATTGCCCAAAGATATGAACAAATGGGTTAAAGAACTACAAACAGCTCCACATAGTCTAAAATAGACCATCCATAATCTGCATGCAAAGCGTATCCTCTTATTATCGTATCAACAATCAATTTACAAATATGTAGTATTACTATAATCATAAAAATTCCAGGTGAAAAAGATCCCCATGTAGTAAGTTCTTCAAATATTTTTTTCCAAGTGCTTTTTGCAATACTCGTTAACGTATTTTTCGAAAATATAACTGCATCCGTTACATCACCAGCCATATCCTTTGCAATTACATTCAAAAGTTGTTTTTTCCATGGGAAACATTAACTGCTCCTGTAATTTATCCAAATCTGCTTGGGAGTAAATACCATTTGTTGCCAAATTTTGTACAGCTTGAAATGTCCATTCCAAATGAGTATCAGGTTTAATAACATTTGGTGGAATAGACACTGTTGGCTTCGGTGTAAGTCAAATCCAATTCCCATCAATTTCGTAGTATGTTGGAACAATTGTATTACAGTCTACTTTAGTACTTTTCTTGATTAATATGTGGGTTTTTGGCGTTACAAAACAAGTTTCCTTCCCAATAGAAACTGGTAAATGATTGTAGCATTCTTCCGTATGTAAAATTACTACTGATCTTGGTACACATTTAATTAGATGTACATCTTCTCCCGCAACTTTTGCCATATAACCTGGTTTTTTCATAATGTTATAAGCAAACTGATCAGGAGCAATATTGGCCAAGGATAAGGAATTTTGGATTACCTTCTTCTCAAGCTCGCATTTTTCAGTAATTAAATTAATATATAAATCATTAATCTGATTTTTTAATGTCTCTCTACATATACAAACTTAGAATTTACATAAGTAAACAAATCTAAATTAACTCTACTAACTACTTCTCCATTTACTTTATCCAAATCAAAAAAATATTTATTTAAACTATTATCTTTTGTAAAATGTAATCTATTGCAAATGTAATTTAATTTGCATTTACAGCATAAACTATATCTTTCCTATCTTCACTAAAATATTTCATTGCTATACCTTTATATAAAACTTCATATAAATTTTCAAAGCATTGACCTACTGGTAAAACATGCCAAAACCTATTTCTTCCCTGCATGTCCATACAATTCTTATTGGTTAACTTACAGACTACGCCTGACGTTGGCGCTCGGGAGGGGGCACGGCAGGAAACGAGACAGCGGCGCGCACGCGGTTACATGCATGCGGCTGCGTGTAGAGGGGCGGGCGTGAGTGTGAGCGTGAGAGAGAGAGAGAGAGAGAGAGAGAGAGAGAGAGAGAGAGAGAGTTGGCGTGAGTGGGAGATGAGCGTGTGCTGGATGAAGCGAGAGAGTATGCGGCGCGGGAGAGCGTTCTTCATTATCGGCCGTTATTGATTGATCGAAAGGGCGCCTGCTCCCGGGCGATCGATATATGTTCAATATAGAGGTTTTCTCTTTACAGTAGGATAGGGGAATAGGGGGATAGTAAGATAACGCTTGGTTTCCACTTCTGAATAGCATGAAATATTAAGGTTGCTTTCCAATTAATTCTTTAAGTTATTCTGTGGATTTCGAAATTGGCGCGGTTGTTAGTTTATGTATTGAGGGAGCCACCTTACGGCTATAGATATTGATTAATTGATTAAGATTAATAAAGGGGGCGCGGAATTTACATATTGATGAATGATATAGAGGGCGGTAATTGATTTATTAGCCAATGGGAAAATTAGAAATAGAAAAAGAGGGCGCTGGGAAATTTCATAGATAAGTGACGAATTAGTAGTGGTGTTTAAATAGGCCAATTGCGAATTTTGGAGGTTTCCAGGACCAATGGAAATTTGCCAGCCAGGACGACGCTCCCGTGAGGAAGGAGGCGAGGTGGGAAAATCGCGGCTTCTTCCCCGAGCGGAGCGTCGTCCTCGTTCACTCTGTTCCTGGATCCAGTGCGAGTAGCATGTCTTTGGATTTTTGGATCTCATCTGCTCTCGACGCCATCTTTCCACGTTTTCGTGTGCGATACGGCTTTGGATTTTTGGAGAGTTGTGGAGGTTTCCTTTGGTGGAGATCTCGAGAGGATTGGTTGGGAATCTTTTGGCGGAGCATTGGTGAGGTTTCTTCTTCAGTATAAATTTATTTGTGGATAATTGTTCTTGGTAGAAATGGGTTTAACATTTGGAGCGCGTTGTCTTGGGTAGCGGTTTCCTTTTCGCGTATTTTCAGCTTTCCTGTGGCAGTTTCCCGCTTGTGATTTTTTCCCACGGAAGTAAAATAGTAGAATCTACGTAAAGGAATTTCGCGGCCCCTTTCTTTTTTCTAGCGGATCCAGCACCAGTCAATGGGGATTTAGTTATTTGGCCGCTGGCCCATGTTTTATTTAAACTCATAACTTATTTGTCTGCCTACGTAAATTTGTATACAAGGATCTTATAATATATCTGAGTTTATGTGTTAATTCTAATTTTTGTTTTATTATTTATTTCACTAGCCCTATTGCTACCGAATTTCCCTTGCGTGTACTCGTTTTTTCCGTTTTTCAGTACTCTGAACCCCGAGAGTGAGAAGCAGCCGTTGAATAAATAATTTGTACACTAACTGGAATCCTCGAGCGGGCGAGGCAAATTCCACGTTACAACCTTATATGATTAAATGTTCTGGTTACACCTGCGTGTCCTCTTAATAAACTATCATCATTTTCCTGAAAAATCTTATCCCTATCCTATAAAGCCAAATATTCAATATAATTCAAATAAACTACTATTCTTATTGCAGAATTTTCAAAAACTTGTACTAAAATATCCTCATTATCTGACCAATTTAAACTATGTATTTTAAGATCTTTTGATATACTGAAATGATCTATTTTTTCTGTCAAGAAAATATCCTTGAACCTATTAATAATCTCTAATATATTTTCTTTAATCATAGAAACTGATTGAGCTACATTAATACATAAAACAAAAATTTTAAATGCTTTGAAAGTTATAATTTCTACCTTATTTAGTTGTATATTAAAGGAAATATTGTTTTCTTTAGTAAAATTATCAGTATTTATATATAAACCTTTCCATTTACTATCTGTAAAGTGTACAATATTATCTTTTCTATTTTGAATCAATTTCTTAGTAAAATCAATATTTTTTCCCACAACCTTATACAATAAATCACTATTATTCTTATCTATCTTTGTCAAATCCAAAATATGATTTTTCTCTGTAATAAATTTATTTTTATTTCCCCTTTTGTACAAATTTTCACATTTTGCTTAATCCTACCTTCATTTAACTTTTCTATTTTCTGATCATTTGATAAAATGTCTGTAAACACTCTAGATTTTAACTGTTTCACTTTTTGAGCTCTAGTAAACACATTAATTTGAATATGATCTATTGCATTTCTCGATAAAGCATCAGCATTTACATTATTTTTTCCCGGTTTATAAATAATTTCATAATCATAGTCTAATAATTTCAAACGCCACGGTTGTACTCTCGAATTTTTATCAGCAGTCTTAAATGATAATAATGGCTTATGATCAGCAACAACATAAAATTTATTTCCATAGATATAATTTTGAAATGTCTTAACAGCAAACATTATTGCTAAGGTTTCTCTTTCAAAAGTATGATAATTTTCTTCTGCTGCCTTCAAAACTCTCGAAGCAAATGCTATTGGTTTATCTTCTCCAACTTCTCCTTGAGCGAATACAAAACCAATTGCACATTTCGACGCATCAGCCGTAATAATAAAAGGTATTTCCATGTCTGGAAATTGTAATATTGGTGCAGAGCTCAATGCATGCTTTAAATTTTCAAAAGCTTTTTGTCTTTCTTCAGTCCAAACAAATGTTTCTGTCTTTTGTAGAAGCATTGATAATGGCTTTGCTATATGTGTGAAATTTTCTATAAATATCGTATAATATCCAGCTAAACCTAAGAATTCTCTAATATTTTTCCGTGTTCTTGGAATTGGAAATTTATTTACAGCATCTTTTTTTTTCAGATCACTTTTAATACCTTGTTCACTAATTATATATCACAAAAATTAAACTTCATGCTGAGAAAATTTAACTTTACTTGTCTCTAAATTAAGACCAGCATTTCTATATCTTCAGAACGGTTCATCCAAATATAGCCCTTCAATATGTTTTTGGAAAGCTCTCGATCTCAACTTTTCAAATATGTGTCACCCGATTCGGTGCGATGATGCTGGTTCCAGAACAAATCCAAAAAAGATTGATATGCAATTTTTGGTCAATTTTTCTATTTTAGCTAGTGTTTTTCCTGGCTCCATACCTCCGGAACGGATAGACCAAATATAGCCGTTCAATATGATTTTGGAAAGCTCTCGATCTCAGCTTTCCAAACATGTGTCTCCCGATTCGGTGCGAGGAAGCTGGTTCGAGAAGAAATCGAAAAAAGGTTCATATGCAATTTTTGGTAAATTTTCCGATTTTATCTAGTGTTTTTCCTGACTCCATACCTTCGGAACGGATAGTCCAAATATAGCCGTTTAATATGTTTTTGGAAAGCTCTCGTTCTCAGCTTTTCAAATATGTGTCTCCCGATTCGGTGCGAGGAAGATGGTTCGAGAAGAATTCGAAAAAAGGTTCATATGCAATTTTTGGTAAATTTTCCGATTTTACCTAGTGTTTTTCATGAACACATATATTCGGCACGGCTAGTCCAAATATAGCCGTTCAATGTTTTTGGAAAGATCTCGATCTCAGCTATTCAAATATGTGCCTCCCTATTCGTTGCGAGGAAGCTGGTTAGACAAGCAATCGAAATAAGGTTGATATGCAATTTTTGGTAAATTTTCCGATTATAGCTATTTTTCTTCCTGACTCCATATCTTCGGAACGGTTCATCCAGATATATCTGTTCAATATGTTTTTGAAAAGATCTCAATCTCATCTTTTCAAATATGTGTCTCCCGATTGGCGGCGAGGAAGCTGGTTCGAGAAGAAATCGAACAAACGTTGTTATGCAACTTTTGGTAAAGTTTCCGACTCTAGCTAGTGCTTTTCATGACTCCATATCTTCGGAACGGTTTATCCAAATGTAGCCGTTCAATATGTTTTTCGATAGCTCTCGATCTCAGCTTTTTAAATATGTGTCTCCCGATTAGCTGCGATGATGCTAGTTCCAGAAAAAATCGAAAAAAGATTGATAAGCAATTTTTGGTCAATTTCTCTATTTTAGCTAGTGTTTTTCCTGACTCCATACTTTCCAACCGGTTCATCTAAATATAGCCGTTCAATACGTTTTTGGAAAGCTATCGATCTCAGCTTTTGAAATATGTGTCTCCCGATTCGCTGCGATGATGCTGGTTCCAGAAAAAATCGAAAAAAGAGTGATATGCAATTTTTGGTAAATTTTACGATTTTATCTAGTGTTTTTCCTGACTCCATACCTTCGGAACGGATAGTCCAAATATAGCCGTTTAATATGTTTTTGGAAAGATCTCGATCTCAGCTATTCAAATATGTGCCTCCCCATTCGTTGCGAGGAAGCTGGTTAGACAAGCAATCGAGAAAAAGGTTGATATGCAATTTTTGGTAAATTTTCCGATTTTAGCTAGTTTTCTTCCTGACTCCATATCTTCGGAACGGTTCGTCCAAATATATCCGTTCAATATGTTTTTAAAAAGCTCTCAATCTCAGCATTTCAAATATGTGTCTCCCGATTCGCTGTGAGGAAGCTGGTTCGAGAAGAAATCGAAAAAAGCTTCATATGCAATTTTTGGTAAATTTTCCGATTTTGGCTAGTCATATTTCATGACTCCATATCTTCAGAACGGTTCATCCAAATATAGCCCTTCAATATGTTTTTGGAAAGCTCTCGTTCTCAACTTTTCAAATATGTGTCACCCGATTCGGTGCGATGATGCTGGTTCCAGAACAAATCGAAAAAAGATTGATATGCAATTTTTGGTCAATTTTTCTATTTTAGCTAGTGTTTTTCCTGGCTCCATACCTCCGGAACGGATAGACCAAATATAGCCGTTCAATATGATTTTGGATAGCTCTCGATCTCAGCTTCTCAAATATGTGTCTCCCGATTCGGTGCGAGGAAGCTGGTTCGAGAAGAAATCGAAAAAAGGTTCATATGCAATTTTTGGTAAATTTTCCGATTTTATCTAGTGTTTTTCATGAATCCATATATTCGGCACGGCTAGTCCAAATATAGCCGTTCAATATGTTTTTGGAAAGATCTCGATTTCAGCTATTCAAATATGTGCCTCCCTATTCGTTGCGAGGAAGCTGGTTAGACAAGCAATCGAAATAAGGTTGATATGCAATTTTTGGTAAATTTTCCGGTTTTAGCTATTTTTCTTCCTGACTCCATATCTTCAGAACGGTTCATCCAAATATATCTGTTCAATATGTTTTTGAAAAGATCTCAATCTCATCTTTTCAAATATGTGTCTCCCGATTGGCTGCGAGGAAGCTGGTTCGAGAGGAAATCGAACAAAGGTTGATGTGCAATTTTTGGGAAATTTTCCGAAATTGGCTAGTTTTTTTCCGGACTCCATATCTTCGGAACGGTTCATCCGAATATAGGCGTTCAATATGTTTTTGGAAAGCTCTCGTTCTCAGCTTTTCAAATATGTGTCTCCCGATTCGCTACGAGGAAGCTGATTCGAGAAGAAATCGAATAAAGATTGATGTGCAATTTCTGGGAATTTTGCCGAATTGGCTAGTTTTTTTCTGGACTCCATATCTTCGGAACGGTTCATCCAAATATAGGCGTTCAATATGTTTTTGGAAAGCTCTCGATCTCAGCTTTTCAAATATGTGTCTCCCGATTCGCTGCGAGGAAGTTGGTTCGAGCAGAAATCGAAAAAAGATTGACATGCAATTTTTGGTAAATTTTACGATTTTGGATAGTGTTTTTCATGACTCCATATCTTCGGAACGGTTCATCCAAATATAGGCGTTCAATATGTTTTTGGAAAGCTCTCGATCTCAGCTTTTCAAATATGTGTCTCCCGATTCGCTGCGAGGAAGTTGGTTCGAGCAGAAATCGAAAAAAGATTGACATGCAATTTTTGGTAAATTTTACGATTTTGGATAGTGTTTTTCATGACTCCATATCTTCGGAACGGTTCATCCAAATATTGCCTATCAATCTGTTTTTGGAAAGCTCTCGATCTCAGCTTTTCTGTCCTGATTCGCTGGAGGAAGCTGGTTCGAGCAGAAATCGAAAAAAGGTTTCTCATGTTTGGCGATTTTAGCTAACTCCATATCTTGTAGGCGTTCTCTCTCGATTCGCTGCTGAAGCTGGGAAGTCTGGTTCCGCTAGTGCATGAATATCTTCGGTTCATCCAAATATAGGTTCTCGATCTCATGCAAATATCCCGATTCGCTTGGTTAAATTTGATATGCGTAAATTTTTTAGCTAGTTTTTTTCCGGACTCCATATCTTCGGAACGATTCATCCAAATATAGGCGTTCAATATGTTTTTGGAAAGCTCTCGATGTTAGCTTTTCAAATATGTGGCTCCTGATTCGCTGCGTGGCAGCTGGTTCGGGAAGAAATCGAATAAAGGTTGATGTGCAATTTTTCGTAAATTTTCCGATTTTAGCTAGTTTTTTTCATGTCTGCATATCATCGGAACGGTTCATCCAAATATAGGCGTTCAATATGTTTTTGGAAAGATCTCGATCTCAGCTTTTCAAATATGTGTCTCCCGATTCGTTGCGAGGAAGCTGGTTCGAGCAGAAATCGAAAAAAAGGTTGATATGCAATTCTTGGTAAATTTTCCGATTTTAGCTAGTGTTTTTCATGACTCCATATCTTCGGAACGGTTCATCCAAATATAGGCATTCAATATGTTTTTGGAAAGCTCTCGATCTCAGCTTTTCAAATATGTGTCTCCCGATTCGCTGCGAGGAAGTTGGTTCGAGCAGAAATCGAAAAAAGGTTGATATGCAATTTTTGGTAAATTTTACGATTTTGGCTAGTGTTTTTCATGACTCCATATCTTCGGAACGGTTCATCCAAATATAGGCCTATCAATATGTTTTTGGAAAGCTCTCGATCTCAGCTTTTCAAATATGTGGCTCCTGATTCGCTGCGAGGAAGCTGGTTCGAGCAGAAATCGAAAAAAGGTTGATATGCAATTTTTGGTAAATTTTACGATTTTAGCTAGTTTTTTTCCGGACTCCATATCTTCGGAACGGTTCATCCAAATATAGGCGTTCAATATGTTTTTGGAAAGCTCTCGATCTCAGCTTTTCAAATATGTGTCTCCCGATTCGCTGCGAGGAAGCTGGTTCGAGCAGAAATCGAAAAAAGGTTGATATGCAATTTTTGGTAAATTTTACGATTTGGCTAGTTATTTCCTGACTCCATATCTTCGGAACGGTTCATCCAAATATAGCCGTTCAATATGTTTTTGGAAAGCTCTCGATCTCAGCTTTTCAAATATGTGTCTCCCGATTCGCTGCGAGGAAGTTGGTTCGAGCAGAAATCGAAAAAAGGTTGACATCCAATTTTTGGTAAATTTTACGATTTTGGATAGTGTTTTTCATGACTCCATATCTTCGGAACGGTTCATCCAAATATTGCCTATCAATCTGTTTTTGGAAAGCTCTCGATCTCAGCTTTTCAAATATGTGGCTCCTGATTCGCTGTGAGGAAGCTGGTTCGAGCAGAAATCGAAAAAAGGTTTACATGCAATGTTTGGTAAATTTTACGATTTTAGCTAGTTTTTTTCCGGACTCCATATCTTCGGAACGGTTCATCCAAATATAGGCGTTCAATATGTTTTTGGAAAGCTCTCGACCTCAGCTTTTCAAATATGTGTCTCCCGATTCGCTGCGAGGAAGCTGGTTCGAGCAGAAATCGAAAAAAGATTGATGTGCAATTTTGGGAAATTTGCCGAATTGGCTAGTTTTTTTCCGGACTCCATATCTTCGGAACGATTCATCCAAATATAGGCGTTCAATATGTTTTTGGAAAGCTCTCGATGCTCAGCTTTTCAAATATGTGGCTCCTGATTCGCTGCGAGGAAGCTGGTTCGAGCAGAAATCGAAAAAAGGTTGATATGCAATTTTTGGTAAATTTTCCGATTTTAGCTAGTGTTTTTCATGACTCCATATCTTCGGAACGGTTCATCCAAATATAGCCGTTCAATATGTTTTGGAAAGCTCTCGATCTCAGCTTTTCAAATATGTGTCTCCCGATTCGCTGCGAGGAAGCTGGTTCGAGCAGAAATCGAAAAAAGGTTGATATGCAATTTTTGGTAATTTTTACGATTTTAGCTAGTTTTTTCCGGACTCCATATCTTCGGAACGGTTCATCCAAATATAGGCGTTCAATATGTTTTGGAAAGCTCTCGATCTCAGCTTTTCAAATATGTGTCTCCCGATTCGCTGCGAGGAAGCTGGTTCGAGCAGAAATCGAAAAAAGGTTGATATGCAATTTTTGGTAAATTTTCCGATTTGGCTAGTGTTTTTCCGGACTCCATATCTTCGGAACGGTTCGTCCAAATATAGCCGTTTAATATGTTTTTGGAAAGCTCTCGTTCTCAGCTTTTCAAATATGTGTCTCCCGATTCGGTGCGAGGAAGATGGTTCGAGAAGAATTCGAAAAAAGGTTCATATGCAATTTTTGGTAAATTTTCCGATTTTACCTAGTGTTTTTCATGAACACATATATTCGGCACGGCTAGTCCAAATATAGCCGTTCAATGTTTTTGGAAAGATCTCGATCTCAGCTATTCAAATATGTGCCTCCCTATTCGTTGCGAGGAAGCTGGTTAGACAAGCAATCGAAATAAGGTTGATATGCAATTTTTGGTAAATTTTCCGATTATAGCTATTTTTCTTCCTGACTCCATATCTTCGGAACGGTTCATCCAGATATATCTGTTCAATATGTTTTTGAAAAGATCTCAATCTCATCTTTTCAAATATGTGTCTCCCGATTGGCGGCGAGGAAGCTGGTTCGAGAAGAAATCGAACAAACGTTGTTATGCAACTTTTGGTAAAGTTTCCGACTCTAGCTAGTGCTTTTCATGACTCCATATCTTCGGAACGGTTCATCCAAATATAGCGTTCAATATGTTTTTGGAAAGCTCTCGATCTCAGCTTTTCAAATATGTGTCTCCCGATTCGCTGCGAGGAAGCTGGTTCGAGCAGAAATCGAAAAAGGTTGATATGCAATTTTGGTAAATTTTACGATTTAGCTAGTTTTTTCCGGACTCCATATCTTCGGAACGGTTCATCCAAATATAGCCGTTCAATATGTTTTTGGAAAGCTCTCGATCTCAGCTTTTCAAATATGTGTCTCCCGATTCGCTGCGAGGAAGCTGGTTCGAGCAGAAATCGAAAAAAGGTTGATATGCAATTTTTGGTAAATTTTACGATTTAGCTAGTGTTTTTTCCGGACTCCATATCTTCGGAACGGTTCATCCAAATATAGCCGTTCAATATGTTTTTGGAAAGCTCTCGATCTCAGCTTTTCAAATATGTGTCTCCCGATTCGCTGCGAGGAAGCTGGTTCGAGCAGAAATCGAAAAAAGGTTGATATGCAATTTTGGTAAATTTTCCGATTTTAGCTAGTTTTTTCCTGACTCCATATCTTCGGAACGGTTCATCCAAATATAGCCGTTCAATATGTTTTTGGAAAGCTCTCGATCTCAGCTTTTCAAATATGTGTCTCCCGATTCGCTGCGAGGAAGCTGGTTCGAGCAGAAATCGAAAAAAGGTTGATATGCAATTTTTGGTAAATTTTACGAATTTGGCTAGTGATATTTCATGACTCCATATCTTCAGAACGGTTCATCCAAATATAGCCGTTCAATATGTTTTTGGAAAGCTCTCGATCTCAGCTTTTCAAATATGTGTCTCCCGATTCGCTGCGAGGAAGTTGGTTCGAGCAGAAATCGAAAAAAGATTGATATGCAATTTTTGGTAAATTTTCGATTTTAGCTAGTGTTTTTCCTGGACTCCATATCTTCGGAACGGTTCATCCAAATATAGCCGTTCAATATGATTTTGGAAAGCTCTCGATCTCAGCTTTTCAAATATGTGTCTCCCGATTCGGTGCGAGGAAGCTGGTTCGAGCAGAAATCGAAAAAAGGTTGATATGCAATTTTTGGTAATTTTCCGATTTTAGCTAGTGTTTTTCATGACTCCATATCTTCGGAACGGTTAGTCCAAATATAGCCGTTCAATATGTTTTTGGAAAGCTCTCGATCTCAGCTTTTCAAATATGTGTCCTCCCTATTCGTTGCGAGGAAGCTGGTTCGAGCAAGCAATCGAAATAAGGTTGATATGCAATTTTGGTAAATTTTCCGATTTTAGCTAGTTTTCTTCCTGACTCCATATCTTCAGAACGGTTCATCCAAATATAGCGTTCAATATGTTTTTGAAAGATCTCGATCTCAGCTTTTCAAATATGTGTCTCCCGATTCGCTGCGAGGAAGCTGGTTCGAGCAGGAAATCGAACAAAGGTTGATATGCAATTTTTGGGAAATTTTCCGAATTTGGCTAGTTTTTTTCCGGACTCCATATCTTCGGAACGGTTCATCCGAATATAGGCGTTCAATATGTTTTTGGAAAGCTCTCGATCTCAGCTTTTCAAATATGTGTCTCCCGATTCGCTGCGAGGAAGCTGATTCGAGCAGAAATCGAATAAAGATTGATATGCAATTTCTGGGAATTTTCCGAATTGGCTAGTTTTTTTCCGGACTCCATATCTTCGGAACGGTTCATCCAAATATAGGCGTTCAATATGTTTTTGGAAAGCTCTCGATCTCAGCTTTTCAAATATGTGTCTCCCGATTCGCTGCGAGGAAGTTGGTTCGAGCAGAAATCGAAAAAAGGTTGATATGCAATTTTTGGTAAATTTTCCGATTTTGGCTAGTGTTTTTCATGACTCCATATCTTCGGAACGGTTCATCCAAATATAGGCGTTCAATATGTTTTTGGAAAGCTCTCGATCTCAGCTTTTCAAATATGTGTCTCCCGATTCGCTGCGAGGAAGTTGGTTCGAGCAGAAATCGAAAAAAGGTTGATATGCAATTTTTGGTAAATTTTCCGATTTTGGCTAGTGTTTTTCATGACTCCATATCTTCGGAACGGTTCATCCAAATATAGGCGTTCAATATGTTTTTGGAAAGCTCTCGATCTCAGCTTTTCAAATATGTGTCTCCCGATTCGCTGCGAGGAAGCTGGTTCGAGCAGAAATCGAAAAAAGGTTGATATGCAATTTTGGTAAATTTTACGAATTTTAGCTAGTTTTTTTCCGGACTCCATATCTTCGGAACGGTTCATCCAAATATAGGCGTTCAATATGTTTTTGGAAAGCTCTCGATCTCAGCTTTTCAAATATGTGTCTCCCGATTCGCTGCGAGGAAGCTGGTTCGAGCAGAAATCGAAAAAAGGTTGATATGCAATTTTTCGCAAATTTTCCGATTTTTGCTAGTGTTTTTCATGACTCCATATCTTCGGAACGGTTCATCCAAATATAGCAGTTCAATATGTTTTTGGAAAGCTCTCGATCTCAGCTTTTCAAATATGTGTCTCCCGATTCGCTGCGAGGAAGCTGGTTCGAGCAGAAATCGAAAAAAGGTTGATATGCAATTTTTGGTAAATTTTCCGATTTTAGCTAGTTTTTTTCCGGACTCCATATCTTCGGAACGATTCATCCAAATATAGGCGTTCAATATGTTTTTGGAAAGCTCTCGATCTCAGCTTTTCAAATATGTGTCTCCCGATTCGCTGCGAGGAAGCTGGTTCGAGCAGAAATCGAAAAAAGGTTGATATGCAATTTTTGGTAAATTTTCCGATTTTAGCTAGTGTTTTTCATGACTCCATATCTTCGGAACGGTTCATCCAAATATAGGCGTTCAATATGTTTTTGGAAAGCTCTCGATCTCAGCTTTTCAAATATGTGTCTCCCGATTGCGAGGAAGCGTTCGAGCAGCGAGGAAGCAATTTTTGGTAAATTTTCGAAGAGCTAGAAATCGAAAATGTTAAAGGTTGATGTGCAATTTTTCGTAAATTTTCCGATTTTAGCTAGTTTTTTCATGTCTGCATATCATCGGAACGGTTCATCCAAATATAGGCGTTCAATATGTTTTTGGAAAGATCTCGATCTCAGCTTTTCAAATATGTGTCTCCCGATTCGTTGCGAGGAAGCTGGTTCGAGCAGAAATCGAAAAAAAGGTTGATATGCAATTCTTGGTAAATTTTCCGATTTTAGCTAGTGTTTTTCATGACTCCATATCTTCGGAACGGTTCATCCAAATATAGGCATTCAATATGTTTTTGGAAAGCTCTCGATCTCAGCTTTTCAAATATGTGTCTCCCGATTCGCTGCGAGGAAGTTGGTTCGAGCAGAAATCGAAAAAAGGTTGACATCCAATTTTTGGTAAATTTTACGATTTTGGATAGTGTTTTTCATGACTCCATATCTTCGGAACGGTTCATCCAAATATTGCCTATCAATCTGTTTTTGGAAAGCTCTCGATCTCAGCTTTGCAAATATGTGTCTCCCGATTCGCTGCGAGGAAGCTGGTTCGAGCAGAAATCGAAAAAAGATTGATGTGCAATTTCTGGGAAATTTGCCGAATTGGCTAGTTTTGTTCTGGACTCCATATCATCGGAACGGTTCATCAAAATATAGCCGTTCAATATGTTTTTGGAAAGCTCTCGATCTCAGCTTTTCATATATGTGTCTCCCGATTCGCTGCGAGGAAGTTGGTTCGAGCAGAAATCGAAAAAAGGTTGATATGCAATTTTTGGTAAATTTTATGATTTTAGCTAGTTTTTTTCCGGACTCCATATCTTCGGAACGGTTCATCCAAATGTAGGAGTTCAATATGTATTTGGAATGCTCTCGATCGCAGCTTTTCAAATTTGTGTCTCCCGATTCGCTGCGAGGAAGCTGGTTCGAGCAGAAATCGAAAAAAGGTTGATTTGCAATTTTTGGGAAATTTTCCGAAATTGGCTAGTTTTTTTCCGGACTCCATATCTTCGGAACGGTTCATCCAAATATAGCCGTTCAATATGTTTTTGGAAAGCTCTCGATTCTCAGCTTTTCAAATATGTGTCTCCCGATTCGCTGCGAGGAAGTTGGTTCGAGCAGAAATCGAAAAAAGGTTGATATGCAATTTTTGGTAAATTTTACGATTTTGGCTAGTGTTTTTCATGACTCCATATCTTCGGAAGGGTTCATCCAAATATAGCCGATCAATTTGTTTTTGGAAAGCTCTCGATCTCAGCTTTTTAAATATGTGGCTCCTGATTCGCTGCGAGGAAGCTGGTTCGAGCAGAAATCGAAAAAAGGTTGACATGCAATTTTTGGTAAATTTTACGATTTTAGCTAGTTTTTTTCCGGACTCCATATCTTCGGAACGGTTCATCCAAATATAGGCGTTCAATATGTTTTTGGAAAGCTCTCGACCTCAGCTTTTCAAATATGTGTCTCCCGATTCGCTGCGAGGAAGCTGGTTCGAGCAGAAATCGAAAAAAGATTGATATGCAATTTTTGGTAAATTTTCCGAAGTTAGCTAGTTTTTTTCCGGACTCCATATCTTCGGAACGATTCATCCAAATATAGGCGTTCAATATGTTTTTGGAAAGCTCTCGATGTTAGCTTTTCAAATATGTGGCTCCTGATTCGCTGCGTGGCAGCTGGTTCGGGAAGAAATCGAATAAAGGTTGATGTGCAATTTTTCGTAAATTTTCCGATTTTAGCTAGTTTTTTTCATGTCTGCATATCATCGGAACGGTTCATCCAAATATAGGCGTTCAATATGTTTTTAGAAAGATCTCGATCTCAGCTTTTCAAATATGTGTCTCACGATTCGCTGCCAGGAAGTTGGTTCGAGCAGAAATCGAAAAAGGTTGATATGCAATTTTTGGTAAATTTTTCTATTTAGCTAGTGTTTTTCCTGGCTCCATACCTCCGGAACGGATAGACCAAATATAGCCGTTCAATATGATTTTGGAAAGCTCTCGATCTCAGCTTTCCAAATATGTGTCTCCCGATTCGCTGCGAGGAAGCTGGTTCGAGAAGAAATCGAAAAAGGTTCATATGCAATTTTTGGTAAATTTTCCGATTTTATCTAGTGTTTTTCCTGACTCCATATCTTCGGAACGGATTAGTCCAAATATAGCCGTTTAATATGTTTTTGGAAAGCTCTCGATCTCAGCTTTTCAAATATGTGTCTCCCGATTCGGCTGCGAGGAAGATGGTTCGAGAAGAATTCGAAAAAAGGTTCATATGCAATTTTGGTAAATTTTCCGATTTTACCTAGTGTTTTTCATGAACACATATATTCGGCACGGCTCAGTCCAAATATAGCCGTTCAATGTTTTTGGAAAGCTCTCGATCTCAGCTATTCAAATATGTGCCTCCCTATTCGTTGCGAGGAAGCTGGTTCGAGCAAGCAATCGAAAAAAGGTTGATATGCAATTTTTGGTAAATTTTCCGATTTTAGCTAGTTTTTTCCGGACTCCATATCTTCGGAACGGTTCATCCAAATATAGGCGTTCAATATGTTTTTGGAAAGCTCTCGATCTCAGCTTTTCAAATATGTGTCTCCCGATTCGCTGCGAGGAAGCTGGTTCGAGCAGAAATCGAAAAAAGGTTGATATGCAATTTTTGGTAAATTTTTCCGATTTTAGCTAGTTTTTTTCCGGACTCCATATCTTCGGAACGGTTCATCCAAATATAGGCCGTTCAATATGTTTTTGGAAAGCTCTCGATCTCAGCTTTTCAAATATGTGTCTCCCGATTCGCTGCGAGGAAGCTGGTTCGAGCAGAAATCGAAAAAAGGTTGATATGCAATTTTGGTAAATTTTCCGATTTTAGCTAGTTTTTTCCGGACTCCATATCTTCGGAACGGTTCATCCAAATATAGGCGTTCAATATGTTTTTGGAAAGCTCTCGATCTCAGCTTTTGAAATATGTGTCTCCCGATTCGCTGCGATGATGCTGGTTCCAGAAAAATCGAAAAAAGAGTGATATGCAATTTTTGGTAAATTTTACGATTTTATCTAGTGTTTTTCCTGACTCCATACCTTCGGAACGGATAGTCCAAATATAGCCGTTTAATATGTTTTTGGAAAGATCTCGATCTCAGCTATTCAATATGTGCCTCCCCATTCGTTGCGAGGAAGCTGGTTAGACAAGCAATCGAGAAAAAGGTTGATATGCAATTTTTGGTAAATTTCCGATTTTAGCTAGTTTTTCTTCCTGACTCCATATCTTCGGAACGGTTCGTCCAAATATATCCGTTCAATATGTTTTTAAAAAGCTCTCAATCTCAGCATTTCAAATATGTGTCTCCCGATTCGCTGTGAGGAAGCTGGTTCGAGAAGAAATCGAAAAAAGCTTCATATGCAATTTTTGGTAAATTTTCCGATTTTGGCTAGTCATATTTCATGACTCCATATCTTCGGAACGGTTCATCCAAATATAGCCGTTCAATATGTTTTTGGAAAGCTCTCGATCTCAGCTTTTCAAATATGTGTCCCCGATTCGCTGCGATGATGCTTGTTCGAGCAGAAATCGAAAAAAGATTGATATGCAATTTTTGGTCAATTTTCGATTTTAGCTAGTGTTTTTCCTGGCTCCATACCTCGGAACGGATAGACCAAATATAGCCGTTCAATATGATTTTGGATAGCTCTCGATCTCAGCTTCTCAAATATGTGTCTCCCGATTCGGTGCGAGGAAGCTGGTTCGAGAAGGAAATCGAAAAAAGGTTCATATGCAATTTTTGGTAAATTTCCGATTTTATCTAGTGTTTTTCATGAATCCATATATTCGGCACGGCTAGTCCAAATATAGCCGTTCAATATGTTTTGGAAAGATCTCGATTTCAGCTATTCAAATATGTGCCTCCCTATTCGTTGCGAGGAAGCTTGTTAGACAGCAATCGAAATAAGGTTGATATGCAATTTTTGGTAAATTTTCCGATTTTAGCTAGTTTTTCTTCCTGACTCCATATCTTCAGAACGGTTCATCCAAATATAGCTGTTCAATATGTTTTTGGAAAGATCTCAATCTCAGCTTTTCAAATATGTGTCTCCCGATTGGCTGCGAGGAAGCTGGTTCGAGAGAAATCGAAAAAGGTTGATGTGCAATTTTTGGGAAATTTTCCGAAATTGGCTAGTTTTTTTCCGGACTCCATATCTTCGGAACGGTTCATCCAAATATAGGCGTTCAATATGTTTTTGGAAAGCTCTCGTTCTCAGCTTTTCAAATATGTGTCTCCCGATTCGCTAGCGAGGAAGCTGATTCGAGAAGAAATCGAATAAAGATTGATGTGCAATTTCTGGGAATTTTGCCGAATTGGCTAGTTTTTTTCTGGACTCCATATCTTCGGAACGGTTCATCCAAATATAGGCGTTCAATATGTTTTTGGAAAGCTCTCGATCTCAGCTTTTCAAATATGTGTCTCCCGATTCGCTGCGAGGAAGTTGGTTCGAGCAGAAATCGAAAAAAGATTGACATGCAATTTTTGGTAAATTTTACGATTTTGGATAGTGTTTTTCATGACTCCATATCTTCGGAACGGTTCATCCAAATATAGGCGTTCAATATGTTTTTGGAAAGCTCTCGATCTCAGCTTTTCAAATATGTGTCTCCCGATTCGCTGCGAGGAAGTTGGTTCGAGCAGAAATCGAAAAAAGATTGACATGCAATTTTTGGTAAATTTTACGATTTTGGATAGTGTTTTTCATGACTCCATATCTTCGGAACGGTTCATCCAAATATTGCCTATCAATCTGTTTTTGGAAAGCTCTCGATCTCAGCTTTTCAAATATGTGGCTCCTGATTCGCTGTGAGGAAGCTGGTTCGAGCAGAAATCGAAAAAAGGTTTACATGCAATGTTTGGTAAATTTTACGATTTTAGCTAGTTTTTTTCCGGACTCCATATCTTCGGAACGGATCATCCAAATATAGGCGTTCAATATGTTTTTGGAAAGCTCTCGACCTCAGCTTTTCAAATATGTGTCTCCCGATTTGCTGCGAGGAAGCTGGTTCTACCAGAAGTCGAAAAAAGGTTGATATGCAATTTTTCGTAAATTTTCCGATTTTGGCTAGTGTTTTTCATGACTCCATATCTTCGGAACGGTTCATCCAAATATAGCCATTCAATATGTTTCTGGAAAGCTCTCGATCTCAGCTTTGCAAATATGTGTCTCCCGATTCGCTGCGAGGAAGCTGGTTCGAGCAGAAATCGAAAAAAGATTGATATGCAATTTTTGGTAAATTTTCCGAAGTTAGCTAGTTTTTTTCCGGACTCCATATCTTCGGAACGATTCATCCAAATATAGGCGTTCAATATGTTTTTGGAAAGCTCTCGATGTTAGCTTTTCAAATATGTGGCTCCTGATTCGCTGCGTGGCAGCTGGTTCGGGAAGAAAATCGCATA
>JACCIB010001141.1:0-54401 GCA_018906965.1 Philotrypesis tridentata | reverse complement strand
ACACAGAGATTATTTTCAAAAAAGTAATAAAAGAAGCTGGCGACCTATGCTATATATGTGCTTAAAGTACGCATTATTTGCTATCAAGTGGCATAGGTCGCCAGCTTCTTTATTGACCGTCAAAAATCGTATCTTTTTTTGCTCTGTCGCTTGGCCTATAAGGAATTAGTTTTCGCGAGTGTTGAATCGGGATACCTGTAGAAAGTGTCGAAGGGTATCTCGCGTTTAGGGAAAATCGTGTTGTGGATAGGAGGGCTCTGGACGTCGTAAGCCGTCGGACGCTGTCGTGCCAGAGACTCCGACGTAGATTAGGCGGGACCGCGTGTCGGCTACGTGTGACGAGCGCGATCCTTAGTTTTACGTATGAATGTTGGTCTGTGGGACCTTGCGAGTGAGTTGAATTACCTTGAGGACGCGCGAGAGTAAGGTTATCTTGCGGTTTGGCTATCTTCTATACGTGTGCGGCATCGTGTTAGCAAATTAGTGCGAGACTATGGTTTTATATAATTTTCGATTCGGCTGTCTTTGGCTACCTTACGCGATTTGTTTAACTATTAAGTGTTATCTGTTTGTCTCGAGTAGAATTGTATGCGATGCGAAGAAATCTGATAGTTTTAATTGCGGTATGTGAATAAAGTATGAGTTTGGCCAAATCCGCGAGTTGATCACTGCCCGAACCACCCTCTCTCCATTGTTCCCAACGTATCGGGGCTGAGCTAGTCGGCAAACCCGCCTCGCGTCTTCGGATCTTGTATAAAAGAGTCGCGAGACTCTGACGCTCGCGCGGAGCGTCTGGCGCCTACCGGGAATCTACGGGAGATTCTAGAGAAATCTAGCGTTACAATATATATGTATTCATCATTATAAACACTCGACCAAATTGTGACATATGAAAAGGTGGATAGCCTGTGAAAAGATACTGTCGGTAGAATTGTCGGAATAACTGCGATTGCCGCCACGTCCTGCGCATTCCAGCTGACGTTTAATGACTGATCACTCTTACGCCGTATTTAGTGTGGGAGGTTAGGTCACCGTACTTCCGGTAAATAGAGCGTTCCGTGACCGGTCACAAACATTGCGCAAAGCATAGCACTAATTCGATATTATTCAAAGTTCAATAGTATCCGAGTGTACATATAGGAATGATGTTCTTACATGACATTATCACATGAAAAATGTGCCCATAATATATTACAGGATTGTTTCGCATTATGAAAACTTTTTCGATTATTTATGGAAGCAACGAGCGGATGTACAATCTACTCTACTTAGTAATTCAGTAAATTTCTATCCTTATTTCATGAAAAATCTATGTCCAAGACGATCATTTGCAATTAAATATAAGATTTAATTCATACAAAAAATCGATCCCCACATTTAAAAAAAAACAGTAACAAATTCTAGCATGTAGAACGCAATTTTTTTTACGGAAAAACTTGCCGTCCCGTCCTATCATAGATACCGATGGGTACTATCTTAAAATTGTGCATGGTCATCCAAAGTAATTTATTGTTAACAAAACACGGTTAGAAAATCTCGTATCGGATTTTTCATTCTATATGTATTTACTACTATTCTTAACCAATTTTTGAAGAATTCAAACTTCATCTTGTAATCATTGTAAACACAATTTTTGGTTATTTGTATTTGTATGTATGTTTCACAAAAGTATGTTATTATTATCGAATGGTTACAAGATGTTCAATAAAAATAATTATTATTACGTATTACAAAAATGTTATAAAATAAATTTCTATGATTAAAGTTCGGAAATCAATCAAGCTAAAAAATATTAAATTAACATTTATGTTTATATTTTAGTTTTATATCCATACTTAATAAAAAAAAAAAGAACTACAATTTTTATTTGAGGCTATCGTTCTCACAGTTTAACATAATATTATATTATACATAAATATTATATATAAACATATATTATAAGTATATTAAAAATTTTATGAGATTGTTGATTACATTGACATTTAGTAGTTCATCGATTATCTATGATAGGACGGGACGGCAAGTTTTTCCATAAAAAAAATTGCGTTCTACATGCTAGAATTTGTTACTGTTTTTTTTAAATGTGGGATCGATTTTTTGTATGAATTAAATCTTATATTTAATTGCAAATGATCGTCTTGGACATAGATTTTTCATGAAATAAGGATAGAAATTTACTGAATTACTAAGTAGAGTAGATTGTACATCCGCTCGTTGCTTCCATAAATAATCGAAAAAGTTTTCATAATGCGAAACAATCCTGTAATATATTATGGGCACATTATTCATGTGATAATGTCATGTAAGAACATCATTCCTATATGTACACTCGGATACTATTGAACTTTGAATAATATCGAATTAGTGCTATGCTTTGCGCATGTTTGTGACCGGTCACGGAACGTTCTATTTACCGGAAGTACGGTGACCTAACCTCCCACACTAAATACGGCGTAAGAGTGATCAGTCATTAAACGTCAGCTGGATTGCGCAGGACGTGGCGGCAATCGCAGTTATTCCGACAATTCTACCGACAGTATCTTTTCACAGGCTATCCACCTTTTCACATGTCACAATTTGGTCGAGTGTTTATAATGATGAATACATATATATTTATAATCCTTCTCCGATTTAGCAATTATTTATTTATATCAACTCAATTGCTTCTTATAACAAAAACTTGCCAATTTCTTTATTGATATCATAACTTTCTTTTGCTATATTAAAATTGAAATTTATGTAAAATCGAAGGTATAGAGAAGAAACACTAAAGAAATGGTAGTCTGTCCAACAGATCCTTCAAGCAAAGATGTTTACGCATTCATATTGATATAGATAGATGAAAATTTCAAGTTATTCAGTTTCATGTATAAGCATCATGTTCTTTCAGTGTCTGTGATTCACTCATTTACGAGGTAAAAGAAGACACATATATTAACATAATTATTTGTTGAACTAATTAGAAATACCTTTTTAATCATTGCATTATAATCACATTTCTTATCAACCTTTACTAAGGGAAAAGTAATAAACGTACACAATAAACCTGCTAGAATATTATTTACATTATTATTGAAAGTTTGACTTTAATTTATATAATGAAAATAGACTTTTAGAATAAGCACTCTGAATTTTCACCACATAAGGGATATCGAGAGTTTAAAAATTAACTTTGATTAATATAATAAAATAACTGTATAGATAGAGAAAACACTTAGAATTTTTGTGACATTGAGATATCAAGAGTTACAAAATTAATCTTCAAGTTTTACATGAAGAAACGACCTTATACTTGCCAGCTTTTTACCTTGAAAAGGTTTTTTTTGGGGGGGGGGGGGAGATTTCACTACTTTTAAAAAGTATGTAATACCTAAATTACAAAGAACAGTTAACATCAACTGAATAAGTTATAAATTTAAAAATTAATGTGTATATGCTCACTGAAGATGGCCGCGGCAGTGGTACTAGTATTTGTCACTAGCGCCCTAGTTTTAAAAGTGTGTGCGCGTGCTCAGTCTGTGGCGTCGGTAAGTCGCTCTGTAGTCCTGGGGTTATCGACGTTACGTCTGCTATACCGTCAGTGTTTAACCTCTCGCGTGATTAACTTTGTCGCTGCTAAAGTATTTTAAAATTGTTGCTACGGGATCGAAACTCGTACTCAGGAGCAACTATGGATGGTCAGCTACTCCGAGGAGTGATTTCTTTTGGGACTTGTACACTGTGGTGATGGGAAACTTGTGCTTTCCCTTGGTCGATCATTGCTGTTTGGAATCAGATAAGTTATTTTTTTTTATTTAAATTATTGAGACTTTTTGTTGATTTAAAGCACCGGTGCTTTGTTAAAAGAATTTTGTCTTTTTGTTTTCAGGTCACTTGGTCAATGCTGCTTCGAAATTTGTGTATTACGTCTTAAGAAGATTTTGACGTCTCCCCTGGAATGGCATGCCAAAGCTAGTGCACAAGTTTTCGCTAAAGTTTTTTGTAGTGAGAAGTACAACAGTGTTGTAGAGTGTTTTAATAACTAGTGCTTTTGACTTTTTGTAGTTTTTAAATTATGTATATGTGTGAATAAGTGTAAATCACTATGGTGTTTTTCAATAATTATTGTGTGAATTTGTGGACCTCAAGTGTGATTTGTCGAGAACAAGCAAAAAATGGTATAGTTATTTTCACTTTTTTTCCTACACATAATAATTTAATAATAATTCACATGATAATATAATTCACATAATATAATGTTAAAGTGTTTTGTGTTGTTTGGCTCTGTTTCCCTGGATTTGAATGGACTTATTGGTGTATGTTTATGTCAGACCTATCTGATTGAGTTCGTCTTTTGGAGCAAAGGCCGTCTCTTTCAGATTGCTCTTCCTGGGTTCGACTAAGTTTTGATGTGTAAATAGTGGGTCTCAATAATTGTGCACATTGAATTTAGTTTGTGTGTTGGCTTAATTATTTGTTTTATTGCCTATGGAATTGATAATGACTTTTGCCGACCAAGTTTTGTTTGTGCATGAATAGAGGAATACTTATGAACTCAGTGCTTCGTGCAAGTGCGTTGCTTTAATTTTTTTAAATTATAGTTTGAAAGTTTTATTGGTGGGTCCAATATGGGATATTAATAATGCTTTTGGGGTGCCTGTCTATTAAGTTAACTATTTGCTTGTTTTGTTATTTGACAGACTCCTATGCTAAACTACTCTGTGGTACGTTAAACTATTTATATTGAGTTTGGGGTATGTGAAAAAGGCGTTGGAAGTGCAAACTGTGAATCTTTCAACGTCTTTTATCTTGGTACACTGTGTTGAATTACGTTCAATGTTTTCTATTATTATTTACACTCTGTATTATAGCTGACAACCTAATTTACTTTCATCGTTAAATATTTATTCATCACAGCCATAAAATTTATATATACTGAATTTACTGCTAAACCATAATATCAAAGAAAGTATAAAATATATATATAATATCAACTTCCATTTGGACCCATTAAAAATGGAATAAATATCTGCAAAAAATACATGTTTACAAAGACCAGAGCTTATATATAATAACTACTGTATTAAGGTACTAAAAAATGTATGTAAAATATCCATAGATTTTAATCACTACTATAATAATGACTACATATAGAAATGAGAGCGAAGAATATAATTGAAATAAGTAAGCTACATTTTGAATATTTCGGTCTTCGCCTGATTTAAAATCTATTATAGCTATAAAAGCTTGTTTTAACATGCTAAAACAATACAATTGAGTTTATCTAAGAACTTATAGTTTTGATTTTTATAGTTATGCACCTGACAATTTAGACCCTAAAGCCATGAAATCGATGGAGTAAGTATATAATATACACATGCTGATTATTGTATAAAACATTACTGTTGCATCAAGCAAGAATATTCTCTATTATATAAACTGAATAATCTCTAAAATCCAACAAAATAAAACACTTTCACTAGCTATTCATAAGAATCCCTTTCGACGAACAGCCTGAGAGTCTACCTCCCAGGAGACGATAGGAAAAGTTATGAACTATTCATATACACTTAAACAACTTAGAAACTTTCGTGCATGAGCGATGCATATTCTTGACACTTCACTAGCTTCTCACAATAGAAAATAATTTTTTCCTTATATAAACTGAAAATTCTCTGAACTAAGAAAATAAAACACTTTTACTATCTATTCATAAGAATTCTTTTCGACGTACAGCCTCAGAGTCTATCTCCCAGGAGACTATAGGAAAAGTTAACGTAAGCACTTCCACAATTGTAGAAACTTTCTTGCGTGGAAGATTGAATATAATCGTAACACTCAACCAACTTGTCACATTACAAGAAAATTATATAAACAGGAAATTCTGTATAAATTTTCTTTGATTCTTGAACGATGAAAATACAACACTTTTACTAGCTTCTCATCAGGATCCTTTTCGACATACAGCCTGAGAGTCTACCTCCCAGGAGACGATAGGAAAAGTTATGAATTATTCATATACACTTAAACAACTTAGAAACTTTCATGCATGAGCGATGCATATTCTTAACACTTCACTAGCTTCTCACAATACAAGACAATTTTTTCCTTATACTGAATATTCTCTATGTTGAAACTTTCTTCGATTCTTGAACCAAGAAAATAAAACACACTAGCTATTTGTAAGGATCCCTTTCGACATATAGCCTGAGAGTCTATCTCCCAGGAGACGATAGGAAAATTTAATAATTGTTCATAAGCACTTCCACAATTGTAGAAACTTTCTTGCGTGGAAGATTGAATATAATAATAAAAAACTTACACTTCTGCTAGACAGGTATAAACTGAAGAAAATATACTTTTTTCACAATGCTGCAGATCTCAATATCAGACCTTCTTCAATAAAAATTCTCTTGTCACAATTACTTCATTTATATATAAACTGACAGCTTCATAACCTCATAATCTGAAAAATAACAGAGAATATTTAAACAAAGAATCAGTTCACAAATTCTTTATTTATATTGAAAATCTATAAAAAATAAAACTAAATACTTATCTAATTATATAAACTATTAGTTGATGATTGCTTCTGATTGCATAGAAAATCGACTTTGCTAAACACTTTTGCAACTTTTGCAACATACAATTGAAGGAGGCTGAATCCCTACCAGCAAAACCTGAAGAATTTAGCTGAATTCATAAATTTTATGGCCAGGTCCAATGTAGAAGAGACACGCTCGGACCTGGCCAAGCAAAGAACACAAGAAGTGTTTCACAGAGAAGATGCTCCAGAAGGAGAGGATCCTCCACAAGGAGTGAACTAGTTTCTCACAGAAATCTCTTTCCTTGCATAACCTAACAATTCTTCATCATCCCAATGGAACATCTGAAAAAATATTTAAAACATTTAAACAAAGAATCAGTTCACACAATCCTTATTTATATTGCATCTATAAAAACTGAATACTTATCTATAATTAGATCCTGTTAGTCATGGTTAAGATCAAGTTGTATTATCACTTATTATTTACGAAACTATATTCTTTAAAAAATACATAAAACTTATAACAAAGTTTTTTATTATAATATATAAAAATAAAACCGTTAATTATTAAAATATTCATGTTGCTGATATCAAGTAAAAATAAGTTTCGCAAAAGAAATACAGTTTTATATATAAATACCGTCTGCATAAAACATACTGCGTGTATAAGTACATAAATATATATATCTATACGCATGATGATCTATATATGTCACAGGAAGTACGTATACGTATACGTAGAGTCTACGTCACCGGAATCACATTAATTGTTCAGTTTTCTCTCGTGAAGAGAAATGAGGGGTCCGAATTTTCACTTCACAATAACTCTTGAAAAGAAGCAATTTCACAAAATATGACCCTGATGTGATTTTGTTAGTTTTTCCGCAAGCTTTCATTTAAGTGCTCATATGTGAGAAACAAAGCTGTCGATGTCAAGAAAACTGAACGACAAGATTCCAACAGGGCAAATTAGACGTATATAGGGTCTGGCTATAGCGCCCGACGGCGGCGTACGTACTGTTAGTACCTTATACTTGCCATCGAGGCGCTACCGCGCCCCTTGATTTATCTATATCTAAAAAAAAAAAGTGGTGGGTTTATACACTTGCAGCCTTAGAGGCCTAGCAGGTGTTTTTTGTACCTTTATTTGTATTCCACATTATTTTTTCACATTATTCTCCTTTCTTTCTCTTCCTTAACCCCCATATACTTTTAGTCTGGGAAGGCTTCTCCGGTGAGGACATGTTTCAGACGCACACCTTGCCGGTTAAGCCGGCACTCTCTGGCCCCGGAAGGCCATCGGGTCCACCTTCCCAGGGTAGCTTACCGGAGAAGGACCTTTTTCAAAGTCCAGCTCCCCGTCGGTAAGGCCAACGTTCCCTGCCTACTGCATCGGATCGGCTACCCCGTGATTTCTATATTACCCCCAGAGTCCCTAACACTGTCTCGCAATTCCGCCCAGGTTATTCGCCTGTGGGGCAAGGGAAAACCTGGAATGACGCTGAAGGAACATTCCAGGGAAAAACCCGCCCCGAGACAGCCGGGGTACAGGGTTCTTTTCCCGCCGAAAAAACGTAACTCAGAAAAAATCCGAGTTTTTGTCCTCGCCGGGAATCGAACCCTGACCCCTTGAGCGGTGTTGCCTGTGCGCCTAGCACGCTAACCGCGCAGCCAACATCGCTCTTAAATTTATCTATATCTATATTTATTTATATCTATATTTATTTTTTTATATCTATTATATTGTTGTATTAATGAATAATTGGTTGACAATAATACTGTTTCTGAGTTTTTAATATCTATCTCCTAAATATAAACGTATTTGTCATTGTATGAAGAGTCGTTACACGAAACATACGAGTTACATGATAAAACTGTTTAAACCCCATAGAAAATACATAGAACCACATGCATACTAGTTTGATGCTATGAAAACCCAAATCTGATAAAAAATCGAGATTCCTATAAAAACCCCATAAAAACCCCATAATACACCATACATAAAAATCTGATAAAAATTCGTGACCCCCATAAAAACACCATAATACCCCATGAATCAAAAAAACCTTATATAAACGTATTTGTCATTGTATGAAGAGTCGTTACACGAAACATACGAGTTACATGATAAAACTGTATAAACCCCATAGAAAATACATAGAACCACATGCATACTAGTTTGATGCTATGAAAACCCAAATCTGATAAAAAATCGAGATCCCTATAAAAACCCCATAAAAACCCGCGTAAAAATAGAAAGTATTGGTAAGATATTGCCAATGCATTGGACATTTCAAAGGCCAATACATTGCAAATATATTGGCACAGCAATGCCCAATGTATTGCCAATAGTTCGGCAAAGCTACACTCACCAATGTATTTCCAATACATTGCCAATATTTACTAAAAACAAAAATTCAAAAGCATTGGCAACACATTGCCAATACATTCGATCCTTTAATGGAACAACAATGTCCAATGTATTGCTGAAATTTGCAAAACTGTAGTTAGTAATGCATTTACAATGCATTGCCAACACTTGTTACGTATGTATACTTAATTAGTTCACAGAAAAACCATTTTTTATTGACTTTTTATTTTAATACAATATACAAGTTAGCAATCACAATTATTATTATTATTTTTTATAATTTTTGTATCTTCACCCACAACATGAGCAGCGACATAAGGGTTATAGTTCCTGACCGTCCCCGGTCAGGAACTGCCGCCGGTATCACCTCCAGGAACGTACTGATACTGATACTGGTCTTGATCTTCAGTCACAGCTAGCTTGGCTTCTTGATCCTAGAGCAGCAGCTGTTGTCCGGTCCCCTGAAAATTATAAATACTCACAAAGTATTTCATTCTCTTTAAATTTCATCGCAACATATATTACTTCTGAGAGATTGAAAGAGACAGAGAGAGAGAGAGAGAGAGAGAGAGAGAGAGAGAGAGAGAGAGAGAGAGAGAGAGAGAGAGAGAGAGAGAGAGAGAGAGAGAGAGAGAGAGGTTAAATAACCCGCGAACATAAAAATCAACTTAAAAAAAAATAACTAATCAAAATGCGCTAATGACGTATATCAAGTACTTATCTGATTTCCTCGGATATTCCTCTGGATCCTCTTCATCTGGGGCATCAACTCCGTTGACGATTCGTCCAGGCATCCTCTCCGACGGCTCGGGAAAATTTTCCAAAATAGACTGAAGTTGCAGTGACATGAAACTATACTATTTTGCATACTTACATGGCGCAGTTTCATGTCACTGCAACTTCAGTCTATTTTGGAAAATTTTCCCGAGCCGTCGGAGAGGATGCCTGGACGAATCGTCAACGGAGTTGATGCCCCAGATGAAGAGGATCCAGAGGAATATCCGAGGAAATCAGATAAGTACTTGATATACGTCATTAGCGCATTTTGATTAGTTATTTTTGAAGTGATAACTTCTTATGGCTCGCCTGAGGGGACTAAAATGAAACGAAAGCGTTCCCTCGACCACATGTTTTCCGTCAAAAAAAATTGTATGTATAGGTATACAGCATAGGGAAAGCGTGGAAAGCAAAAGAGGGGAAGGTGTCACGCAGAATTCATAGAGAGAGCGAGGGGAGCGGCCCCCACTACCGATAGCCTTCATGCAAGATGCAACTGACTTAGAACTAGCTTCGTATACTGCTCGGTGTACTGTGTGCGTAGGTGGGGATCTTCTCGCTCCCCACTCTTGGGCCCTTCTGGGCCCTTGTAGGCGCTGTGTAGCTACTACCAGCTATGAGCTATACAGCGTTCAGGGCTTTCCCTCTGTATATGTATGTGTGCATGTGTACGTATACTGTGTGTTTCTGTGCTCCTCTGACTCTATACATATAGGTATACGTATACTTTACGAGTATACTTATACACAAACACACACACACACACACACACACACACACACACACACACATATATCTGTGGCTTACAGGAAGAACCACTTAAGTGACATTTTGCGAAAAAATTTTTTATGTCGAATTCGAGGTGCTCTTAGTACCCTTTTTCATTGTACAATAGTAGGATTTCCGAAATGCACAAATATTTTAAATGCCAGCCGATTGCATAATCACTTAACTGCATCTCTCGTAAAAATGTTACCGCAGAACCACTTAAGTGCACTTGTTTTTTTTATTTTTGTGCGAGATACACCGTGTGGAGTACATTAAAGCGGTATAATATATATCTAATTACCTATACCGATGTATTCGTCGGTTTTTTTAAATTTAAAAAAAATTTTTTAATGTTTTTAAATTTTTCAAAAATTGTCAATTTGCAAAAACAAAAAAATTACTGGAATCGCTCTGATAAAATTCATACGTATTCTTTAGCTGATTTTAAGAACTTATTACTTTTGAAAATTTTTTCCAAAAGTTTGTGGTTTCTGAATAAAAAATTCGTAAATGTCTTCGAAAAAAATTTTCAATTATAATATGCGCCAGTTTGACCACACCGAGGTTCAAAATCAATCCTCAAATCACGTATCTTTTAGGTTTGGACATTTATCCCATTGGTTAGAGGGGTTCCAGATACATTGCAAATTAATCTCGAATTAAAACAAAAAATTGTGGAAAAACCATGTTTTTTTCCTTTAAACCGTTTTTTCTCATAGTTAATAACAATTTTCGAAAACTTTAATTATACCATTGGAACGGGCATGAGTTAAACTATAAAAATATGCCCCGCCCGAATTTTTTTAATCGCAAATTACATTAGTTACGAGCTCTCAAAGAAAGTGACTGCATAACCACTTATCTGCAAAGTTCGCGCAGAACCACTTAACTCGAGTAATTTGTTTAGCTTGGGCGTCGAGAAAGAAACTATTTACAAATGTAATACTACGGTTGTATCCGTATCAGATACCTAATCAAATCAGCCAATCGAGCCAATACTTAGATTTTTTCTCTGACATTTCGATCTTACATATTACTCCAAACATTGAAATCGCTTTTTCTCGAAAACACGAAAATGTCACTTAAGTGGTTCTTCCTGTAAGCCACAGATATAAAAATCCTACACCACGACAAAGAAGATAGACGACGGCATGCAACTCACGTTTGATGTATAACTCAAGAATATAGACAATATAGAAACTGCAAGATGTTTGCCCTGGTTTGCCGATTTTCTTTCTGTTAGTGTGCTTGTATAGTATGTACCCACAGCACTTCTGATTCCAAATTTCTTTAACTCTATTTCGATATATTGTAATTTCTATTACGAGCGAGGCAACACTTGCTAGTTTCTATAAAATCAATTTGAAGTTATCACTTCTGTCGCGCGTCCCGTGACGCACACGTTTTTTTTTTAAGTTGATTTTTATGTTCGTGGGTTATTTAACCTCTCTCTCTCTCTCTCTCTCTCTCTCTCTCTCTCTCTCTCTCTCTCTCTCTCTCTCTCTATCTCTCTCTCTCTCTCTCTCTCTCTCTCTCTGTCTCTTTCAATCTCTCAGAAGTAATATATGTTGCGATGAAATTTAAAGAGAATGAAATACTTTGTGAGTATTTATAATTTTCAGAGGACCGGACAACAGCTGCTGCTCTAGGATCAAGAAGCCAAGCTAGCTGTGACTGCAGATCAAGACCAGTATCAGTATCAGTACGTTCCTGGAGGTGATACCGGCGGCAGTTCCTGACCGGGGACGGTCAGGAACTATAACCCTTATGTCGCTGCTCATGTTGTGGGTGAAGATACAAAAATTATAAAAAATAATAATAATAATTGTGATTGCTAACTTGTATATTGTATTAAAATAAAAAGTCAATAAAAAATGGTTTTTCTGTGAACTAATTAAGTATACATACGTAACAAGTGTTGGCAATGCATTGTAAATGCATTACTAACTACAGTTTTGCAAATTTCAGCAATACATTGGACATTGTTGTTCCATTAAAGGATCGAATGTATTGGCAATGTGTTGCCAATGCTTTTGAATTTTTGTTTTTAGTAAATATTGGCAATGTATTGGAAATACATTGGTGAGTGTAGCTTTGCCGAACTATTGGCAATACATTGGGCATTGCTGTCCCAATATATTTGCAATATATTGGCCATTAAAATGTCCAATACATTGGCAATATCTTGCCAATGCTTTCTATTTTTACGCGGGAACCCCATAAAAACCCCATAATACACCATAGATAAAACATACTGTGCATAGGCATACTGATACATAGGCAATACATGTATACTTTGACGCATCACGCCCATTTAATATAAAAAAAACTATAAATGTATGTATGTATGTGTGTGTGTATATATATATATATATATGTGTGTGTGTGTGTGTATGTATATATGTATATATCATATCTCACAGCATCCCTTTTATCTGGACCCCATCTCATTATTACATTCTATGAAAAAATCCTGGATCATTTTCCAACACAACTATTGACCCGAAATCTCGATATTCCACATATATATATGTACATCTCTCGCAGCATCCCTTTTATCTGGACCCCATCTCAAGATGACATTCCGTAAAAGAATCCTGGACCAGTGCCCAATACAATTACCGACCCAAAATCTCCAAAAATATCATTAATTATATTTTTTTTTTATAAACAATAATATCAGGACGGACGGACAGACGGAAGGAAACTGATCATTTTTTCCAACGTAAAAAAGTACTAAAAAAATGTTGTGAATCATATATTTTTACCACTCAAATGAAAGATAATTTCAATATCTATCCATAAGTGTAAAAAAAAGTAACCCTTTTTAATTGGTAATAGATAAAAAATTCGAAACTAATTGAAGGAGTTAGTCAAAAATGTCATGAAAATTAATATTATGTAGATTATTTAATTATTCGATTAAAAAAACACAGATCTCACGAGTATCGTATAACATTATATGAAAAATCGAATAACTCGCGTCCTTTTTTTATCGATAAAATGGATCAATTTTGAGATTTAGAAAAAAAATACGTACGTACGTACGCAGATTTTCGGAATTTTAAGTCATCTTCAAGAGCCCATATCTCAAAAACTAATTGGGCCAGTCAACTTACACTTTATAGAAAATAATGAATGATAAATTTTTATAAAACAGTATACATATTTTATCTAAAACAAAGAATTCAACATTTTTTATAAGTTAAAATTATTAAAAATCAATAGAATTAAAAAAAGTAATTAGCTTAACGTTTATTTATTAAAAAAATGGTTGAAAAATTTGAAAATGTAAAAAATTTAACTAACTTATATATAAATAAGAAGTTTTATCGGATTTTATTATATATATATATATATATATATATATATATATAAATAAATGGTCGGAATTGTATTCATAATTATTGGGAGGCTTCTATGGCCCAAATAAAACTTTTGATTTTAGTCTGAATCGCCAACTAAACAATTATAATACTGTATATGCGTATTGTATAGTATTAGTATTTCTCTAAAATAATTTTATTTATATATTATATGGTACATGAGTATAATAGATAATTGTTATACGTTGTATTAGGGTTTTGGGTCGTTCAATAATATATGAAAACTTAAAATTTATAAATGATAAATATTATAAAACACTATTAATTTTTTAAATAAAATGTTTTTTAAAATAATTCTTATGATTATTTAAAATTATTTACTCATATAATATATCATATTTCAAAATCACAGAAGCTTGGGGTGTGTTGTGGCATGGTTTTGTGGGTTTCAAAAATATATAAAAAATTATAATTTTTATAAATTAATAATTTAACTAGTAATAAATTTTTTACCATTTTCTAAAAAAAATACATTGAAATTTTTAAATTAATTTTTTGAAAAAGAAAAGAAGTTGACATTTTTCATGATTTTGCTTTGTTATTGAGCTAAAAAATGATGAAAATGTCAACGTACGTACGCTGATTTTCGAAATTTTCAGTCATCTACAAGAGCCCATATCTCAAAAACTAATTGGGTCAGGTCAACTTTTTTTAACATGATTCGAAGCACATTGATAAAAGCAATGTACCCATTTTTTCAAAATAGGTTTTTACCGTATAGTTTTGCCAGAATCGAGGATTCTTTACAGGTGTGATTTTTACGATTTTATTCTCTTAATATAATGTAGATGTAATATGGTGAAATTGTACAGTATTGTATTGCCTTTCCAAATTTGTGCGGAAAGTTACCCTCATATACTATAATTTTTACCAGTGATGGGCCTGTTCTGCTAAATGCTAATTTTATAAAAATATGTATTTTAAGTATAAATATTTACAACAAAATATAAAATAATTTTGAAAAAATCTCGCTTCCGCTTTTTATGAAAACCGAAGATCTCGTCTCCATTGTATAGCTGAGTTGAAAACATTCGATTTCAGTAATTCATATTTGGAATTATTTAATTATTTTATTAAAAAAAAACACAGGTCCCACGAGTATCGTATAACATTATATGAAAAATCGAATAACTCGCGTCCGTTTTTTATCGATGAAATGGATCAATTTTGAGATTTTGAAAAAATTTTTTTACGAATGTATAGCGCAATAAAAAATATTTAATTTCATCGAACCATATTTGTAATTTTTTGTTTCTTTCATCGAAAAAAAAACACACTTTCCAAGCACGTACGTACGTACGTATGGCTGATTTTCGAAATTTTAGGTCATATTCAAAAGCCCATATCTCAAAAACTAATTGGGTTAGTTCAACTTTTTTTATATGATTCGAAGCGCATTGATGAAAGGATTGCACCCATTTTCTCAAAATACGTTTTTACTGTATAGTTTTGCCAGGATCGAGTATTCTTTACAGGTGTGATTTTTACGATTTCATTCTCTTAATATAATGTAGATCTCTACAGTTAATAAATAATAAGTAATAAGTATAAGTATAGTTAATAAGTTATACGGTAAAATTGAAACTTTATTCTATGAATCAGTATATACACATTCTACATGTAAACTAAACTTAAATTATTTCAAATATTATTTACAGGCAAAAAGTATTAACACAATATTAACAATATGTATGTACAAAGTATATGTATGGAATCCCATTATCATTAAGTATGTATAAAGCTGTATACTACGTAATATAAAATATAACTAAATACATTATATATTTGTATTTAGAAATTTACAAAATATACTACTTAGAATGAAATGTATTACTTAATAATAACAATTATGTACCATATTATAAACCATGTAAGGAAAGAAAGTCAATATAAAACCAAAAATTACAATGAATTAGGTTAAATTTTATTACACCAACACAATGTACACTATATACAAATATTTTTTCATTTGACAGTAACCGTTACTAAGAACCTCAACCAAAGATATCCACCATCTATAAATTCATAAAATATAAAATATTCATAAATTTATAAAATATCATAATATATCATAAAATGTCATATCGTCACACTATAAATCCCCATGAAAACACCATAAAATTTGAAATCCTATAAAACCTATAAGCTATCAATGTACATAAAAAGACAAACTCCATAAAGCATTATAAAATACGTAAAACCCCATAAAACCACAGAAAATACCATGAAATAGCAACAAATACCATAAAAATGCAAAAACATCAAACCCCATAAAACCCCATAGAAACACCATAGACCACCATAAACGCCGTAGCATCAGGTTCGTATTACATAAAATATAATTTTTGCCAAAAAAAACCGTAAAACACAAAATCATAATTATTTTAAAGAGTAGAAAGTCATAAAAGAAAAACACTGAAAAAAAGTCTTATTTTCTTTTGAGCTTCCAAAAAAACCTCATAGGACAACAATATCTTACATTTTAATGAAGGCTGGATGCTTGGACATGCTAATTAACCTACAGTAAAAACAATTAGGTTAAGCTAGTAATTTTTACTAGTGAAGAGGATGTTTTACCATTTATTTGCAAGGAATCTTTCACTTTAATATAATGTAAGATTATTGCAAAAACGGTCCAACGAATAAACCTTAAAGTTGTCATGGAATCTCTGTGACTAATTTACTTAATGAATAATCAATTTTTTTCAATTTCCAGAGGACGCAAAGTACAAGCAGCTACCAGAATATGGATGAGCGTCCTTTTTTTCAAGGGAAGTATATACCTTTTGTTATCTAAAAGGTAAAAAAACATATGAGTTATTAAGCCCATCAATCAAAATGATACCATGAGAAATTTTTGATACCATCGACCAGTTTTGAAGTATTAACATTTACAAGTTTCAAAATTAGAATATTCAAAACAGGTCAATGGTATTAACTTAAAATTTGTCATGTTATCCTTTCGACTGATAGGCTTGATAACTCAAGTATTCTTTTTAGCTTCTAGATAGCAGAAGATACACTTCTCTTAAGAAAAAGTCTCGCTCATCCATATTCTGGAAGCTGATTGTACCTCGTACTCCCTGGATATTGAAAAGAACTAATTTTTCATTAAGTAAATTAGTCACAGAGATTCCATAACTAGTTTCAGGTTTATTTGTTTGACCAGCTTTGAGATTTTAAATTTTGAAACCTTGAATCTTTGTTTATTGCAAAGTGGTCCAACGAATAAACCTTAAAATTGTGATGGAATCCCTGTGATTAATTGAATCGATCACGTTACATCACTAATTAAGTATCAAACCTAGTGGCGCAGATAGCATTAACATTTGTAATTTTTTCAAACATTTTTTGTGATTTTGTAACTTTATAATTCTTAAACAAACAGTTCTTAAAATTGTTGTTTAAGAATATATTTATTGACCAAAAAGTATCCCAAAAAGTATTGAAAAAGTATCTGCTAAATTATCCCAAATAGTATCGCAAAAATTATCCCAAACAGTATCTCAAAAGGAATCCCATAGAGTATCCAGCAAAGTGTTCAAAAAGTATCTGTAAATTATCCCAAAAGAATCCCCCAAAATGTATCACGAAAAGTACTCCAAAAAGTACGGCAAATTGTATCCCAAAAAGTATCCCAAAAAGTATCCCAAATTGTATCCCAAAAAGTATCCAGCAAAGTATTTAAAGAGTATTAAAAAAGTATCTGAAAAAGTATCCCAAATAGTATCTGAAAAAGTATTCCAAAAAGTATCCCCAAAGTATTGAAAAAGTATCTGCTAAATTATCCGAAATAGTATCGCAAAAATTATTCCAAATAGTATCCCAAAAACTATCCCCAAAAGTATCCAAAAGTATCGCAAAAAGTATCCAGTAAAGTATTCAAAGAGCATCTGATAAATTATCCCAAATTGTATCCCAAGAAGTATCCCAAATTGTATCCCAAAAAGCATCCCAAATTGTATCCCAAAAAGTATCCATTAAAGTATTCAACAAGTATCTGATAAATTATCCCAAAAGAATCCCCCAAAAAGTATCACAAAAAGTATCCAGCAAAGTATTCAAAGAGTATCTGATAAATTATCCCAAATTGTATCCCAAAAAGTATCCCAAATTGTATCCTAAAAAGTATCCCAAAAAGTATCCCAAATTGTATCCCATAGAGTATCCAGCAAAATATTCAAAAAGCATCTGTAAATTATCCCAAAAGAATCCCCCAAAATATATCACGAAAAGTATTCCAAAAAGTACCCCAAATTGTATCCCAAAAAGTATCCCAAATTGTATCCCAAAAAGTATCAAGCAAAGTATCGGAAAAAGTATTCCAAATAGTATCTGAAAAAGTATTCCAAATAGTATCTGAAAAAGTATTCCAAAAAGTATCCCCAAAGTACTGAAAAAGTATCTGCTAAATTATCCCAAAAGAATCCCCCATAAAGTATCCCAAAAAATATTCCAAAAAGTATCCCAAATTTTGTCCCAAAACGTGTACCAAAAAGTATCCCAAAAAGTATCCCAAATAGTATCCCAAAAAGTATCCTAAAAAATATCCCAACAAGTATCGGAAACATTATCCCAAAAAGTATTGTAAAAGTATTTGAAAAACTAGCCCAAATAGTATCCCAAAAAGTATCCCCAAAAGTATCCCAAAGGGTTGTAAAAAGTATCCAGCAAAGTATTGTAGAAGTATCTCTAAAAATTATCCCAAAATGTATCCCCAAAAAGTATCGCAAAAAGTACCTGAAAGAGTATCTCAAAAACTATCCCGAAAAGTATACCAAAATGTATTCAACCCAATATTCCAGATAGTATCCTAAAATGTATCTGAAACAGAATCCTAAACCGAAATAGTATCCCAAAAATATTCGAAAAAGTTTCCCAAAGTATCCCAAAAAATATCTCAAACCAATTTGCAGAAGAGTCTTTCCTTTTATCTAGCATTTTCTTTAAGATGAATCGCAAAGATGCACACGTTTTACTAAAAATGTATGGATTGCAGCACCTGGAGTGCGTATTCGGCGACCTCTTTCACCTAGGCACCTTGCGGGCCTCTGGATCACGCATTTTACCAAAAAACTTTGATGTGCAACACCTGGAGCGCGTAGTCGGCGATCCTGTTCACTTGGATACCTAGCCAGCACCCTGCGCACACATTTTACTTAAAAGCGATGGTGCGCATTACCTGGAGTGCATAATCCGCGATCCTAATCACCTAAATACCTTGTCGGCACCTGGTGCACACGTTTCACCGAGAATCTATGGAGCGCACCACCTCGAGTGCGTAGTCGAAGATCCTATGCACCTAGACAACTTGACAGCATCTAGTGCACGCATTTTACCGAAAAGCTATGTAGCGCACCACCTTGAGTACGTAATCGACGGTCCTGTTCACCCCGACACTTTGCCGGTACCTTGTGC
This sequence comes from Philotrypesis tridentata, assembly GCA_018906965.1. Classification (NCBI taxonomy): domain Eukaryota; kingdom Metazoa; phylum Arthropoda; class Insecta; order Hymenoptera; family Pteromalidae; genus Philotrypesis; species Philotrypesis tridentata. The sequence goes on along the minus strand of JACCIB010001141.1, from coordinate 35,155 downwards.
ACACATTTTATCGAAAAGCTATAGTGCGCACTACCTCGAGTGCGTAATCGGCGATCCTATTCACCAATACATCTTGCCGGCACCTGGTGCAAACTTTTTGACGATAAGCTATGGAGCGCACCACCTCGAGTGCGTAATAGGCGTCCCTGTTTACCTAGATGCCTTCCTGGCACCTGCTGCGCAATTTCTGTTGAAAAACTACGAAGCGCATCACCCGGAGTGCGTAATCGGCGACTCTATTTACCTAGACGCCTTCCCGGCAGCTGGTGCGTAAGTTCTGTTGAGAAACTACGCAGCGCACCACCTGAAGTACGTAATCGGCCACCCTGTTTACCTAGACATCTTGCCGGCACCTGGTGCAAACTTTTTGACGAGAAGCTATGGAGCGCACCACCTCGAGTGCGTAATAGGCGTCCCTGTTTACTTAGATGCCTCCCTGGCACCTGCTACGCAATTTCTGTTGAGAAACTACGCAGCGCACTACCTGAAGTACGTAATCGGCCACTCTGTTTACCTAGACGCCTTCCTGGCACCTAGTGAGCAAGTTCTGTTGAAAAATTACGAAGCGCCTCACCTGGAGTGCGTAAGCGGCGAGCCTGTTTACCTACATATCTTCTCGGCCCCTGGTGCGCAAGTTCTGTCGAAAAGCTATGTAGCGCACCACCTAGAGAATGGTAAAAAATTACGTTCCTTCGGTATGACTGTGTTACTAAAAAGACAAGCTGTTTTCTGTATTGTCTAACCATTGCCAGTCGCAGCTGCTTTTAAAATACCTTAATTGAAAAGTTCGTCACATCTTTCAAAATGTAGACAATCGAAAAAATTACGTTACTTTAGTACGAGCGTGGTACTCAAAAAACAAGTCTTTCTCTACATTGTCTACCCATTGCCTGTCACAGCTGCTTTCAAAATACATTACTTGAAAAGTTCGACACTTCTATCGAAATTTAAACAATCGAAAAAATTACCTTCGTTATGAGTGTGTTACTGAAAAGACAAGCCTATTTTTGCATTGTCTGTCCATCGACCATCGCAGCAGCCTTGAAAACACAGCAGGGGAAAAGTTCGCCACATCAATCGAAATTCGGAGAATCGCAAAAATTACGTTCCTTATGTACGAGTGCGTTTTCGCTTAGCTGATTTATTTTTTCCTCATTTTTTACGATGTTCGAAATTGTGTCGCTATATCTGCTACCAAAATTTGCAGCTACATAACCCTATAGTGAAAAACAAATTGAATGGCGGTCCGTTCGCGTTCTGGTTCGTCCAATCTTATCCATGTTCTTTTGCGATCTCTCAATTTTCAATATTTAATTAAAAATACAAAATCGATGCAATTTTGACTGCACACCATTGCATCGTCATCGCAATCGATTATTCTACAGAGGATATAAGTACTGACGCTCAACAATTTTTTTTTCAAAAATTAATTTTTTTAACTTTTTTATCTTGCATTTTTCGATGTTGCAATTGGTTTCATTGGAAAGGGTACCCTCAAAATATGGTAAAACCTTCGGGTTGGCCCAAAAATTTGGTACCATTTACGGAAAATCGTATGTGTATATTTTTTTTCGGTCAGGTAGTATATATCACATATTTAAATGTAATATAAAACAAAATACTTATCTGATTGTGTTCTCGTATAAATTCATTTTTTTCATAACCGTGTAAAGACAAAAGTATTAATTATATTTGGCACTGTTTTAAAATCTGTATTTATGTTATTATTATTTAACACTATGTAGTAATATATATATATATCTATGGGGGTACTGCCCGCATGGCGGAAGCACCTCTCAGCAGAGTAAGAGTAGGAGAAAGAGAGAGACCAGCTCGAGCGTCGAGCCCGCCCCGCTTCCGGGCAAGCAGTGTTGTATCACCCCAGATACCAACACCGTCCTACGCATCCCGCCCCCCCCCCCTTCATTGGTGACCAGGCCGACGCCGAGAAAACAAAAAAATAAGCAAGAAGTTTCCGACAAGGTGAACAAACACGCGGGAGCAGCAGGCAGGACGACGCCATCTTAGCCACTTTGCGCGCCAACGCCAACGAGCGAGCCGAAAAGAACAAAACAACAAGTACGCTAGTGAGGAAACGACGACGTTCTCAGCGGTCTCGCCCACATAACAGCGGATGAGACACGGCGAGAGAGGACTCCTCGAACACCTCGCTGAAGCCGACTCCTGCAGGTACGCCGGCGAGTCGCGCCAGTTTTACCGTGGTGCGTGCAGGCACGCCGGCGCATCCACGAGCTGCTACACAACGCCACCGAGGGGAGCATCACCCGCACAACACACCAGCATCCCAAAGCGACGGCAGAGGCGCATCGCAACGCAGCAGCAACAACAACACAGCAACAGCATCCTCCGCAGCAACGACAGCGCAACAGCAGCATACTATACAACAACACAGCACATCATCGCTCACGCAGCCGTTTCTCCGTCAGCACAGCAGTATCGATAGTACTGCCGATATGCTGTTTCCACAAGCAGCCAGCTCGTCCACGACGCGAAAATTAAGTAACTCTAAGGTAAACAATTTCCCGTAACCAGACGAACGTCGTCAGTGCTCTCGCGTTCGCAAGATTTTTTACGCGCTTTCAACCGTAGTGCATGTACACAACTTTTTACCAGAATATAAGCATCACACCGAATTTATCAGTACATACGCGTACCATCCGAAAAAAAATTTTTTTCTCGAAGACGCGCTTAAGCTGTACGAGTCTCCGAAAGACACAAAAGTCATAAATCTCTCCGCCGGGGAAAATTTTCTTGAATATCCGTATATGGCCGTCGGCCTTCGCAAGGTACAGCCGTTATAAATCTCTCGCCGGGGAAAATTTTCTTGAACATCCGTTTATGGCTGGCGGCTTTCGCAAGGCACAGCCGTCATAAATTTTTGCCGGGGCATATTTTCTCGAACATCTGTTTTACAGCCGCCGGCCCTTGCAGGACACTCTCGAGAATCTTAATTGCTATTGCGACCCGAGACGATACTAATAGCAATTAAAATTTTTCCCGAGCAGAGAACCGAAAGCTATTAAATCACGGGCGACCGTTTTTCGAAGTAAACAACTTCACTTTCTTCACACGCGTGGGGAAATCGAACACGAGCACAGTTACTATCTTCCTCCCACCAACGCCAGCAGGAACAAGGAGCGAGAGCGCCGCACGCGCACACGCGAATAGGGAGAGCACTAGCGCTGATTCGCCGCACCCCCCCCCCCTCTCGCTTAAAAGTTGACTGTACCTCTTACCGACAGAGCGGACGAGCAGGCGGCGCGGCAGTAGAGATCAGGCGAGCGCTACCAACGTGGAGAGCGCTCGACACTAGTGCGCGCGAAATTCAAATCGCGCTTGTATCTCCGACTAGTCTCTCTAGTACAGCGAGCGATTTTTTAAAAAGATCTCACGCGTAAACATGGCAAGGGCAACAGCTGAGATTTTTTTACAACAACTTCGCGTCTACACACAGCATAATTCCTAGAGTGCGACAATCAATTTCTAAAATCTCAAAACAATTTTCTAAATATTTTTTTTACAATTTTAAAATAAGTGCACAATATTTTGAATTTTTTTTACAATCGATATTTAGTACAAATCGCGTGAGATTCGAGGAAGTGACCTCGTTTGTAAAGAACATTCCTTTTAATTTTTAATTTAACACCTACTAATAAGTCCACAAACGACTCAGTATTAGCTAGGCTTCATTTATGGTTACAACCGATTGTTATCAACATACAAGACTTTAATTATTGTAAACAAATAACATATTAAAAAAAATATATCCCAAAAAATTTTAAATATATAACACTATCAACTAACAAACGCGCTCGTAAATAGAACAATATTAATTATTTTTGTGTATTCACAGCACCGCTCGTCGCATGAAAAACCACGACCGCCGGTCAACATCACGACGTCTCGTTTCTACCTGCTGCAGGCCGTCGACTCACGCATCTTTGCACGCCAACACCGTCCCCTGGATAGTTGTCCCCTTCCGGAGGTGTAGGCTGGAAGGTCGTCAGCCGAGGCGCCCAGTGTCGCACTACTCAGGACGACAATCGTAACTCGTTTTGCACTAGGGACACCGTCTCCTGGACAGTAGTCCCCTTCCGGAGGTGCAGCCCAGTGCAACTGAGTACGGTTTCGTCTCCTCAGAAAGCGACACGCAGCTAAGGTAAACAACAGTACAATGTTTTTTCCCCTTCTTCGTCGTTTTACATACCGTTTTTCACTTTCATTCAAGCCACGACACACGTTGGCATCGCAAACAAGCCGTAATTCGTAAACCAGTCTCGCACACCACTCCGTGTTCAGCTCGCGCCAGGAACACCGTCCCTGGGACAATTGCCCCCCCCCCCCCTCCCGTGGTGGAGCCCAGCGCAGCTAAGCTCGACCGTCCCGCGTGGATTCGGTCTCGCGACCCCACACACGACTTATGAGTAACGTGGACGCGAACCCGTCGCTCAGGTCGGGAAAACAGATTCTTAAACCACCTCCACTTCCACCCGCAACCAACCACCCCCTACCCCCCACAGGCGGGATGACGCTCCTCAAAACACCCGAAGCGACACCCAGCTCGTCGCACGAACGGAAGCAATCCCCAGCAGTATCACACAACAACGAGACGAATCAAGAAGAGTTCGTCCTCGCAAACGAGCCAGCGGACCAGACACCAGTAGCAACGCCTACACGCTACGACGCGATGACCCTCGTCACCACCGACAACTCCAGTCTGCTTTCACGTCCAATAGCACATTCACACACCAGCACCTCGGCCCGGAATCTACTGCCCGCCTTCCAAGCTCAGGAGATCCCAGCGCAGCAGCTAATGGTAGAGAGGTTACAGGCCGACCACGCCGCACTGCATTAATACACAGTACAGCAGGCAAATCTGCATAGCCATCTCCTCGGGCAACAACAAACACAGATGCAACAGCTTCAACAGCATCTACAAAACATCTCCGAACAACTGACGCTAGCGCTCCAGCGCGGCGCGAGCACTTTCTTCGCCTCACTACCAGCCAGCAAGTGCAGTCAAACTCTAGCACAACATGAACTGCTTGGCATATTTCTTTTATATTTTAAATAAAATACCTATGTATTATGGAATTTATCAAGACCCGGGTGCTTTACTTGTTGATGTACCAGTATCAAAAGCTGAAATTGAAATTTAATTTTTTGATACGCATTCACAATCAACATATTTTACATGAATATAATTTTTGTAATTGCTTACCCATTTTTTAACAGGATTGTTAACAATTACAGTAGACTTTGTGCTGCTTTGAGACTATCTAACACACAGGCGTGCACATGATATTCATAGTCCGTATACCTAAAAATAAAGAATACACTCACAAAGAACCAATTCTTCACAAATAATATGTTATTTATAGTCCAAACACTTATCTAAATTTGAAGATTAGTAGACTCAGAAATTATCATAACAGCACAACATCCAGCTTGCACTAAACTACAGACAGCAGACGAAACAGCTAATGTCTGAATACAAACTCGACTAGGTCGGTAAAATAGAGATTTCCCTTTCCATACACTGTAAGGCGCCATGTTTTCAGCCGGTAATTTAAATTTGCACGTATGTTTTTTTATCCCTTTATAAGTTTGATTAAAAAATTACAAGACTAGATTTAAATTCTAAATTTATTTTATTTTGAACATTTAAAATAAAAATAAAATCTACAATTTTATAAAAATTAGTTATTTACAGTTTGTAATGATTCAGTAAATAATATGTGTGTTTTTTTTTATAAAATTGCATTTTCAAAAGGAGTTTGTAAACGCATTTAATTTTACATTTTCTATGAAAAGGCAATTGTTTTGAATAATCAAAAGTGCTATAAGACAAAACATCAATAAACGCAATATTGAAAAATTATATTTTTTTTTAGTATTTGGCCTATAACTTTGTAGCGGAATTTTTTCGGGCAAAAAGGACTTCAGCAGCTTATTCTACAAATATGTTTTTTAAATCGGGGTGGGGGTTAGTTCTAACGTTTTCAAAGTTAGAATTTTTTATACCATATTTTCCGCTATGGGAAAAAGCTACTACGCAACCTTGCTATCTCCTATTGAAAATAACAACGTCATTTCAGAACGTCATTTCATAACGTTATGGTGATGCTACAATTTCGGACCTTTTATGACGTTATTTTGTGACGTCATTTAACGTAAGTTAATGTTATTTACATCCGAGGAAATGATTGGTAACTTAAAATAACGTCATTCTTGATTGCATTTAAATCATAAAATAACATTATTTTATGCGTTTCCAATATCCGGCTCGGGTAATGACGTTATTTTAAACATTTCCCTATTAAAAATAATAACGTCATTTTTTGTCATTTCATTTTTCATTTATTTAAATATTAGTAATTACAATCGTTAGAATATTGTTATTGTAATATTTACGCTTGTCGCTGTAAGTAATAATTAGGAAACTAAAGAAAAAAAAGATAAAAAAAAAGTTCCCCGAAAGGGGGTCGAACTTGAGACCTTCTGATTCATAGTCCTAGACTGTACCACCGAGCCACGAACACTTGTTATTCCTGATATTTAAATTTTTGCTCTTATATCTGATTTGCCTATATATTAGAATTTATATAGTCATTTCAAGGGATTTTTTCGATGATTCACGAATACACGTAAATACGTACATTATTTTTAGTAATACATTTCAAATGATTGCTTTTTTATTATCCGTAAAATGACGTCATTTTTGCATAATATTTATTTGTCAGAGTCCAGTTTGTTAGAATAGTAAATAACGTCATTTTTTCAAAAAGAATTTTTTCAGCGATGATTGACGCGCACGTTTGAATACGTAAATTATTTTTAGTAATATACTTCAAATGATTGTCTTTTTATAATCTGCAAAATGACGTCATTTTCGTTTACCACTTATAGTCGGGGCCCCAGGGAACTGTATAGGATAATTTTTGGAAGTTTTTGCCACTAGCAGTTTTATTATTGGAACTGGTAAGAGTAAGTGCACTAAGAACTACCATAAAGTCTCTACAATGTAACTACTCGGGAACATTGTTATTATTGCAAAATAAGTTCAAAAATGAATTTTTTTTGGTTTATCCTCTGTAGCTTTTTTATTATTAACTTCACGTAAAAAAGTTGAATATAAAAATTGTTCACAATTGAATTTCCTATTAGGTACGTGTATCTCTGATTGCAAAATTAACTTTCTTTCGGGGAACTTTTTTTTTATCTTTTTTTTCTTTAGTTTCCTAATTATTACTTACAGCGACAAGCGTAAATATTACAATAACAATATTCTAACGATTGTAATTACTAATATTTAAATAAATGAAAAATGAAATGACAAAAAATGACGTTATTATTTTTAATAGGGAAATGTTTAAAATAACGTCATTACCCGAGCCGGATATTGGAAACGCATAAAATAATGTTATTTTATGATTTAAATGCAATCAAGAATGACGTTATTTTAAGTTACCAATCATTTCCTCGGATGTAAATAACATTAACTTACGTTAAATGACGTCACAAAATAACGTCATAAAAGGTCCGAAATTGTAGCATCACCCATAACGTTATTTAACGTTATGAAATGACGTTATGAAATGACGTTATTATTTTCAATAGGGTCCTAAGTAACAAAATGGTAGATGATTAAAAAATTAATATAAGCAAAAAATCGAAAAAAGTAGTTTTTGATTTTGTTCTCAAAAGCATGACTATTTTAATAATATGCTAATCGGGGATATTTTTCCTTAAAAGTAGACATCGAGACAAGAAAAACAAATTTTTAAAAGTTAAAAACGATTGAAAAAGAAACCTACAATTTTTTGAAAATATATGTAACCTAGTGGGCTCAAAACGAGCTTTCTTTTCATGTACTTACATTAAAACGAAAAATCAGTAGACAAATCTGCCAACCCAACCCCCCCTCCCCCGACTACTTTTTAAAAATATTAGATATTAGAACGACCCATCTATATATAAAAGCCAAATGCGATTTCATTGACAGTTGAATGTTAAAAAATTACAATCATTTTCATGGATATATAGGTTTTAACTAAATTCAAAATAAAAGTCGAGGTAAAATTTACTGTACAATTGTTTGTCATTACTTGTCAAGCTTTAAATTTCGTACGGAGTACAATTTAACGATTTTTTTTATTCCTTGTTGCTCTAATTTAAATTATTAAAGTAAATAAATAAATCATAATAAATCTTTATTTTTCACATTACACGCGACTAAAAAATCTTGGACCTTATTCAGAGACATTCGTAGTTTCAAGTAGTCTGATAAAGAAATCAACTAACTTATCACATAAACTATTATTAGCTATAAATTCTTTCATAAAGTGACCTCGAGAGTGACTCATGAAATTCATCTATGGATTCTTAAAATTGATTGATTAGAAAATGATTTTACAAATAAATTTCTTAATTACGCGCTACATTTTACCAAAAAAAAATTTTTGAACAAGAAAAAATCATTTAGAAGTAATAATATTTCTCATTCTAGGGCTAACTTAAATAAATATAGTACATATGAAATTCAAAGATTACTTTTATTCAAAACATTTTTTAACTTCCATCGAGTTAGGACATATTGCTCACAAGCGTGTTTCGAGTTTTTAAACGGTCTCTTTAATTTTTAAATTCCACGCAAATATATAAGAAAGGGAGAAGCTACTATACGATGGTTCGTGTATATATACACAGCGCAGTCTTTGTGACTCAAGTAGCCTTGGGACCCCATGTGGCCACCATATTCTACTCTGCCTCTACGACCTGCGATCTTTCTCGCTAAACAGTTTGATTCTACTTAGGCCAGTGGCGTACTCAGGCCATTTTTTTGGAACCTCTACGAGTATCAAGATTTTTTCTTTTTTTTTATGGAACATTTTACGGAACAGTATCATGTTTTCAAATCAATTATTCTTACATACATACATATATATCTCTGAAAAAGTAGAATTAAAAATGCCTGAAATGCATTGAACGGTTTGCAGAAAATAGAAGCAAATAACAAACTGTAATAAAAGTGATCAAGTGTACGTAATTCAGGCCTATGTTCCGTATAATATATTCGAACTTAAAAAGACTGTAGCCAGTGGAGCGGAGGGTTTCTCTTTTTCGACAGTTAGCTGAGCAGTAGCAGTAATAGTAGTATATACGCCACTGAGAAAGCTACAGCCAAAGTCAGTTTTATGAAAGCAGCTTCTCTTTTCTACTCAGTCTTTGAGCTTCTTTTAGACTGCGCAGACCGTCGCGGCAGCCCAAATCTCAATAAAAGAGAAGGAGTCTATGTACAGAGACGTATTCTTGTGAGTGTGTGTCGAAAGGTACTTAAGCAAAGTAACGCTCCTCCATCCTCCTGTAATTTTTTAATGTCGCTCGTCGGAAAATTAAAAGAAAAAGAGAGAAATCAATTATGATAGCGTTGAATTAATTGTATTTCTGGCGAATTGATTTAAATTTACCGCGGTTTTTCGTTCATCGTTAACGATTGGGACTCGACTGCTCTCGAGACGCGCGGCGCCATTCGTTGACACGATCGCGGAAAAAAATTCAATTTGCCCGATTCGTTAATTGAATTGTTTTGCGTTGATGTGTTATTCATTTACTTTAATCGCCGTGAAATACATTTAAATATAATACAACATGCACAAAGATATACGTGTAACGCATTATTATACTTTTTAGGTTACAAAATGTTTGTTGAATTTCTAGCGACGATGTCGCTTCTCGTTCTCACGCGAGCGAATCCAACAACGACAACGCAATCCTCCTTAAGCTCCCCGAATACCGAGGTGAATCTTTGTCCCTGTGGCACGGGCAACAGCAGCATTTCATCTCAGGAGCATCATAGCAAAATACCAAATACTTTGATCCACGGGATGACCTGCCTGTGTCACGCCGGTCCCCCTCAAGGTTCTCAGATGCGAGACGACTACAAATACAGTCCGGGAATCGGAGCTCATAAGCTGCACACGAGAGCCGCTAGCTGGAACGAGGCCCGCAAAATGTGCAACGAGGAGGGAGGACACTTGGCTATAATTAATTCTCTGACCGAGGCCACGGTCAGTATTATTTTTCCTCTTTATGCGCGTCATTTATGTATATCCACGATTGAAATATATCGCAATTCGATTTGCATTCGAAGCGGGAATTCGATCATACGGAAATAGAGATGAACATGCATTACGAGTCAGTGAATAAAATGTATGCTTAATTATTCGTGTGCTTGATGGTTCGGATCCCTTTAAGTTGTAGGTCCCTTTAGTCGGAGTGGTGGTGTCCTCTGACTATCGATAGGTTTCCGCCGTAAAAATGAAAATACATAAATTGCAAATTATAAAAACAAAAATTGCATTGTGGCATACTGGAAAATACCCTAAGGGATTCCACGGCCAATAAATAAATACAAATAGAATAAAATATACGCAGTACTTGGTTCTCTCTCCGGTCTACAGAAGAGAGAGAAAGAGAGAGAGAAAAGAGAGGGAGAGAGAGAGAGAGAAATATCTGGCAATATCCCGCCTCGCCACAACTCCGACTCAAAGAAGCATTCCTTTCTTTCCGCGCATCTCTCTCCGGATGAAGTAAAATGGGATGACAGCGTCTCTACCCGTAAATTCCAACTACCTGCGCTTCGAGCCGAGTAAGCAAGACCTGTCTTGCCTCGGCTCTGCAGGTGTATAAAGACAAATGACTGCAAAGCCTCTCTGTCTGTTCGCAGATGCTCATGGACATCTTCAAGAAGTCGGGCCCGGTGAAGGGCGCCTCCTACCTCGATATCGCCTACGTTGGTATTCACGATATGTACAGGGAGGGCGAATGGGTCACGATACTCGGTGAGTCGCTCTTTAAGACCGGCTACACCGTTTGGACGGACAAGTGGGGTGGACAACCCGATAACGGCGGAGGCGACCAGAATTGCGGCGCCTTTCTCAAGGAGGGCGGACTCGACGACGTTAACTGCAACGTGTCCTTCGCATTTTTCTGCGAGCTTCCTATGACCTACATCATACACTAGGGAGGTTCTCATTTCTTTATCGCGACGAATTAGATGCGCTTTCAAGTGCGCGTCTGATCTGCTCAGAGAGGCTGATTTTCGTAACATATATAGGTGTATTCTGTTTATAGCCGATATTTGAAAATAGTGACGCCTGAATCTTATGTTGATCTGCAAAGTATTCTAATTCTAAATAAATAAAAAAATCCTTTATTTTTAATTATAGAAACAATTCGCGAAAAGATCTCTTTTTTTCAGTAGTATAAAGGCTTTCGATTAATACAAGCTTTGTACATCACCATAGTAGTATTTGTTAAATTGCATTCTAGCTGGATGTATTTTTCACCAAACTGCGACTAATTTGTAAGTTCATCGAATAAATATTTTATATTAAATTAAATTCGTTATTTCTATAATTTCGATTAGTCATAAATTTACTATTTGTACAATTTATTAATGTATCACTACTGATCTCTTAAATAAACATTATCATTTATTGAAACAATAAAACTTGCTTAACGGGACAAAACACTCCTATTAGTTAAAATTGAAATCATATAAAATTAGTATTAAGTAATCATAGTAAATAATTAATTATATTAGTACATTTATACTAAAAATAGGCAATATTATTTTTAATTTAAGTCGCCATAGCAGTACATATTTGAACCATACAAGCGGACACCAAGGCCTTCGCAGAGCCAATCTTGCTGAAAATTCTTTTGGTGGCTTCTTTTACTATAAAAACATGAAATCCGAAATATTTCTTTCCAATGGGGCTTTTATCCCAAGTAAAGAATACAAGCAGTTTTTAACAATTAGTTATAATTAACAAAATTATAGTTTTACTTTAATACTTTTAAATTTATGTCCGTTAATATATTTTATTTGTAGTTCGATAATGCTATTAATATTGAAAAATTAAAAAAACTCCCTTGTCTTGAATAGACTCAAAAAAATAAATTTTTTCGTCAAATATTTTATGAAACTAATTTTAAAATATTTAGCATGAACAATACGCAAAAGTACCTGATTCAGCAAAAATGAAGCTCTTAGACATTAACATTTGAGTTTACTAATAGTATGATGTGTTCTGGCCAAACACATCGCACCATGGACTTTCTGTCATGAAAGTTAAGCAGCATTAGGCAAGGTTCCTACTCGAATGGGAGACCGCTATGAAGTAAATATTTTTTAAATTTGAAAAATTCTTTTTTTTCATTTTTATCTCAATATTGATAACCAACTTAATACTAATTCACTGTATCCAGACAAAATCTGTATGGAAACCCTGTTGAAAATAACAATGTACAGTTTACATGGTTTTACCACATGGTTTTGCTATATGGTAATCCGAGACAAAAAACTATCTGGTAATAATTGCAATTACCAGATGATTTTACCATATGGTATAACCAAAAGTATAATATATATGGGTGATTCTCTGACAAATCGAGCGCACCATTTTTTGACTTTCGCCAAAAATATTTTTAAAACATTCTTTACTAGTCTATGAATGCCCCTGAATTTTTTCAAATTTTTTCCATCACTTTCATTGAACTTACAGAGGCTCAAAGTTGGCATAGTAAGCAATTTTTGCATTTTTTGCCTATTTTCGTTAATTTGTAGTTCCTCAGGCAAACATTTTTAACGATAAACACATAGAACATTTTTTTTAGAAAATTTGCTCTAGTTTAAGGGAAAAATATTAGCAAAGTCATATATATATGTTTGCTTCTACGCCTAAACCTTTTAAGCCTTAAAATCAAGTTTTCAGCTTGATCGATCATCAACATTGAAGCCACAAAAATTTGAAAAGATAGTTTAACTCACTATAAAAGAACTTGTGAAAGTCCCAGAATGTCAGAGGCCTTGGTTTATCTGTCAGAAATAAATATAACAGCTTATTTATTAAAAAACACAAGTTTATTCAAAAGGACTTGTTTCATGCATCAAAAAATGTAGGTAAAACAGTGAAATATTAGCATAATCCATCAAAATTTTGTTGTGCTATATTTTAAAATTCTATCGAGTATCCCTATACAATCAGTTTTAACATTTATAATAATGAAAATAAACCAAACAAGATTTTATACTTTGAAAAGCGCACCCGGGTGTCATATACTCAATATATAATAGTTTCAGGGATATTTGACTTACATAAAAGTCAATACACAATTAATTATAATCAATACATCCACACTCATGATTGATTTTTATTTAGTTTTATTTAAAAACAAATTTTAAAAAGCATTTTTTAAGAGAGCAAATTAAGCTCTAGCAGAAGGAACTATCTCTTCATCTCTCTCTAATAAATGCATAAATGTAGTAAATTTAAACTTTAGACCAAATTATAAAATTTTAGGAAAGATTGACGGTAAAATAAGTAGATGAGAATATTCTATGGGATCTAGCGAACAAAACAGAGTAGGTGAGAAAAGCCCAAAAACATTCATTAGATGTGAAAATTATGTTGTAAAAGATAAACATACAGCAACGGGAAAAAGTTTGTGTCTTCCGATAAGGTAATCTTTTTTATGAAAACGCCTAGAGAACTGAGACTTGATGTCTGAGTTAAAGAATTTAACGACAAATGCGCACAATGAATATGTTATCCATTATTTTGTTTATATTAAGAGTTTATAATGTTACAAGTGAAAAAATGTAGCTCAAAGCCCTAGGCGAGCTCAGCGGGCTACGTGCATGCGCGAAGAGTCGAGAGCAGTTCGGAACTGCAGCGAGCTACATTTTTTCGCTTGTAACGTTATAAACTTTCAATGTAAACGAAATAATATAGAACATATTCATATGTGCGTATTCGTCGTTAAGTTCTTTAACTCAGATGTCAAGTCTCAGTTCTCTAGGCGTTTTCATAAAAAAGATTTCCTTACCGGAAGACACAAACTTTTTCCCGTTGCTGTATATTTATCTTTTACAACATTTTTTTCACATCTAATGAATGTTTTTGGGCTTTTCTCACCTACTCTGTTCTGTTCGCTAGATCCCATAGAATATTCTCATCTACTTATTTTGCCGTCAATCTTTTCTAAAATATTATAATTTGGTCTAAAGTTTAAATTTACTACATTTATGCATTTATTAGAGAGAGATGGAGAGATAGTTCCTTCTGCTAGAGCTTAATTTGCTCTCTCTTAAAAAATGCTTTTTAAAATTTGTTTTTAATAAAACTAAATAAAAATCAATCATGAGGATGGATGTATTGATTATAATTAATTGTTTATTGACTTTTATGTAAGTCAAATATCCCTGAAACTATTATATATTGAGTATATGACACCCGGGTGCGCTTTTCAAAGTATAAAATATTGTTTGGTTTATTTTCATTATTATAAATGTTAAAACTGATTGTATAGGGATACTCGATAGAATTTTAAAATATAGTACAACAAAATTTTGATGGATTATGCTAATATTTCACTGTTTTACCTACATTTTTTGATGCATGAAACAAGTCCTTTTGAATAAACTTGTGTTTTTTAATAAATAAGCAGTTATATTTATTTCTGACAGATAAACCAAGGCCTCTGACATTCTGGGACTTTCACAAGTTCTTTTATAGTGAGTTAAACTATCTTTTCAAATTTTTGTGGCTTCAATGTTGATGATCGATCAAGCTGAAAACTTGATTTTAAGGCTTAAAAGGTTTAGGCGTAGAAGCAAACATATATATATATGACTTTGCTAATATTTTTCCCTTAAACTAGAGCAAATTTTCTAAAAAAAATGTTCTATGTGTTTATCGTTAAAAATGTTTGCCTGAGGAGCTACAAATTAACGAAAATAGGCAAAAAATGCAAAAATTGCTTACTATGCCAACTTTGAGCCTCTGTAAGTTCAATGAAAGTGATGGAAAAAATTTGAAAAAATTCAGGGGCATTCATAGACTAGTAAAGAATGTTTTAAAAATATTTTTGGCGAAAGTCAAAAAATGGCACGCTCGATTTGACAGAGAATCACCCATATATATACATACATATAATAGACAATCATTTTAAATTATATATAATAATGCATATGCAAGTTATACTTACTATTATACTGAATAGTAAATGGTTTAATCTTCATATTTACCTTGTACTTTACATTTAATAGTATCAAGGTTGAAATCAAGGTTGAAATCAAGGTTGAATCAAGGTTGAATCAAGGTATCATCAACCTCGAATCAAGGTACCGATCAAGTTTGATTTCAACCTTGATACTTTCAGCAGGGTATTTAGTGTCTGTCTCCTATTTCTATCCATCTTATAGACATCATAATTTTCAAAGGGTAGCTATTTTTAGAAACGTTTAATGCTTATTAAGTGAATTTGTTTATGATTAAAAATCTTTTAATATTCCACAGTTAATTATATAATTGCATTACATTTAGAATAAAATAAATCAACAAATAGATAAAATAAATAGAGTAAATGCACTATTCTTCGTAGGTAATAATAATATGACTAATATAAAACTTATTGTATTTACTATTTATAACTTACAGTACGTACTACTCGTCATATTTGTAATATTGGCACATGCAGAGTATATTAATTTCTACATAATTGAGCAACAATTAATTTTACAGATTGGTTATCTTATTTTAAATAAAGCCTGGTTGACTATGAAATATAATAATCTAAAGCGAATACGTATTATCTGTGAGTATGAATGTGAGATATTGATATACGTAAAAGAAAATTATTCCGTAGCATAAAGTATTTTGTTATTTTATTGATTAACAGTAAAGTAGCTTACATATTTACAAATAAAAATGTATTCACTTTTAAACTTATTTTATTCACGTTGTTTTGAAAAAATATAACAGCAAATTTAATATGTAGAAAAATTCAGCTATTCAAACATGTTTTTGTTAAATTAAATTTCATGTTTTATTAAATTTCATAGTCAACTAGGCTTGATGTAAAATAAAATAACCAATTTGTAAAATTAATTGTTGTTCAATCATACAGAAATTGATATGCCCATGTGTCAATATTACAAATATAACGAGTAGTACAGTAAGTTATAAACTGTATTATTTTTGTAGCGCACGCATTATTGTCTGTGAAAAATAATGCATTTATTCTATTTATTTTATCTATTTATTTATTTATGTTATTTTAAATGCAATGGATTCATATAATTAACTATAGAATATTCAAAGATTTTTATCATAAATAAATGCCCTTGATAAGCATTAAACATTTCTAAAAATAGTTACCCGTTGAAAATTATGAACTCCATAACTTGAATAAAAAGGAGGCAGACGTAAATATTGAATTTTGTTAATCATAGATAATTTTAAAATCTGGGATAAAAGCCCCATTGGAAATAAATATTTTAGATTTCTTGTTTTCATAGTAAAAGAAGTCACCAAAAAAATTTTCAGCAAGATTGTCCCTCCGAAGGTCTTAGTATCCCTTTCCCACACAGCGTGAAAGATTTGTAATGAAATATAACATGAAACATTTCACAGTAATGATTCAGGAATAATCTTGAAATATTTCAGAAAAGGTTTGATAACGTAACCAAAGAATATTTTATAAAATATTTGTGTAATATTGTAGAAATAATTCATGAAATATTATCGAAGTGTATAATTTGGGATCATGTATAATTTGCAATATTTCATGTAATATTTAGGTAATATAATGATAATATAACATGTAAGATTGAAAAAAATTTTTTTTCTGTGATATTTAATAAATATTCTAAAAAATTTTCAGGTAATATTATTTAAAATACGAAACAAATATTACATGAAATCATTTATGGAATATCACTGTAATATAATAGAAATATTGCACGCAGGGATAAAATATTTTTTTTATCATTTTCTGAGATATTTATGAAGTGTTATCGAGACGTTTCAAGTAATATGAGGTAAAATACGAAGTAAAGATTACATGAAATAATTCATGGAATATTGCTGTAGTATAATGGAAATATTACATGTGTGGGTGTCTGAGTGAGTGAGAGAGAGAGAGAGAGAGAGAGAGAGAGAGAGAGAAAGAGAGAGAGAGAGAGATAGAGAGACTAGATGAATGTACGAGTGAGTACAGAAGGGAGAGAGACTACTCTCTAGCATGTGCCAGGGTTAGGGTAGGTATGCTAGAGGGATGAGAGAGAGGGAGAGAGGCATGCTCCAGCGGGTCAGCGGGCCCAACTGGAAGTGCGGTTTGGGACGTAGGCGAGAACGGACGCTGCAAGGAAGAATGCGCGTCAACCCATTGTTATTGTTGTTTGTTACTCGTTGTTAATAAAGTGTGAAAGTTATTCGTTAACTATATCTCAATTACTAGCCATACCCATGCCTACACACCCGAATCCCACAATTGGGGGCTCAGCCGGGATGTGGCTAATATGTGATTGGAGATAAGAGCGAAGCGAAATTTTTTACGCCTTTCGTTTTGCGTGTGCCGTCAAATCGTGCGACAGTCGGGAGTAAATCATGGAAGATTTGCCGAGAGCAACGCTTTGATGAAAAGAGGATCTTTTGAGAACCATAAGTGCTACGCGTCTTCAAACGGGAATATCGGAGAGCAGGCAGACGGACAGGCTGGTGCAGCAGAGTCACAGCAATGGTTTTAGCAAAGAAGAGATGTGATAACGAACTTTGAAAGTCGTTGTGCGCGAACACTGACACTGTGTGTGCATGCAAGAGAACCGCGAGTATGGGTGCTACGAAAAATATACTGACGACGGCGTCTGGTCGTGTCGGTGTGAAGCTTGAGTCGTAGAAATTCAACAGACGAGAGCAGCTCCAGAAGAGGCAGATGCTGCGCGTCGTCGTACTTAAGTAAACAACGAGAGCAGCGTGCAGTTGCGATTCGACAACGAAGAAACTGATGTATTTCCGTATTTTGCGCGTAATAGCTTGTGAGATACACAGAAAAGAGAACGAACTTTTTAAGTCGTTAACAAGCAACAATTGACACTGGGTGTGAGCAGCGTGCGATAAAATGATGTTCTTCGCGAGTAAGCGTGAGATATCGTTGCGTCGAGACGCGACCAGAATCTACGCGTGTGTCGATGATCTCCGCGAAGACGCGTAAAAGTTTCGGAGACGCAGTGAAAACGACGTTTTTTTTCTCTTCATGTGAAATGTGCCGTCGTTACAGTGAGACTGTATTTCGAAGCGTGTTCGGGGGAAAACTCAGTAGACAGCTGGAAGAAAAGCACGATCAATCTGTGCGAGCATTGTTGATTGCTTTATGAGATGTTTGTCTTTTATGGTCAACTCGGGGAAAAACCGGAAAGAAATGCGGCGAGGATCGCGTGACAGCCACGTGCCATGGATTGGGGCTATATATTTAAGCCGCTTAAGTCGAGCGCAAGCGATCTAATGGTTATGGCAGGGCCGAACGAGAAGCAGTCCGAGGCTGGCGAAATTACTCAGCGTTGGAGATGGCAACGAGAGGCTCGATTAGAGCCAATAAGGTTGAGCCGTTCGGATTCGGGCAAGAAAAGCCCAAGTGTGAAGCAGCTGCAGCGAAGGGCCAGACGCCGAGTGATGCAGCGGGTGAGAACAGCGAGGATCGGCAGGTATGCCACCGGTCAACTGCGAGGCTATAGCAGCGAGGAGCAACCGATGGCTCAGAGGGTCGTAGGAGCAGCAGATAGACGAGGGAGCAGTGTAGCAATGTACCGTGAACTGAGGGTTACGGACGCAGCGAGGCTACGGAGGTATCAGAATGTGGCAGGTATATGTCGGCAATGAGAGGCGATCAGCTGACTAAGCAGTCGACTGAGAGCTACTGTAATGGGTATCGAGCCGTACGGACGTATGTATACGGCGGAAGTATACCTAGCAGAAAGGTTCTGTCAATCAGCCGACCGATGGATCGAGGTAGGAGCAGTGAGCAGACGACAGTAGAAGCTGTCATGGCGGCGTACACATGCAGACGACAATGATCAGCTGGCCAAGGACTGAGGGTTACTGCAAGGACTAGCAGAGAAGAGACTCGGCAGCCGAAGATCCTGTGCGTAACAGCATTGGCGTGCGCGCGCATTAGGTTATATAAGTTTACGGTTACTACGGCGCTAGCATTGAGGCTACGTATAGTAAATAAAGCTAGTGTATTAGTTTGTGCGAATAGTATTAGCTTAGTGAATAGGTTTTAATTGTGTATTAGGCCTAGAATAGTTATAGGTATTTTTTCTTGCTTAGAGTTAGTATTCGGCAGATAAATACGTAGGTTAGCTTGTATGCAGGTGCATTGATGAGAGTGCATGCTCTATGATTGTATGTACAAGCTAGTGACGAATTCGGCGCACGAATTCATAGGCATAGTGTAGCGCATTTTACTTCGTGATGAGAATGGTGTAGTTTAAGTAACATGTGTGTAATCGGATACACATTGATTAGGTTAGCTTAGATACGTCTGTGTGAGCGTATACATAAGAGATGCTATGTGTCTGTGTGATCGTCACTGTATGTATGGTAAAATCGATAGTATAGAGAGACGCGAGTGATGCTGTGTGATCTTCACTGTGCATATGATAATAGTAAGCGAGCGGTAGTATAGGCGTACGTGAGTGATACCTAGTACTATGTATATAGTGATAGTAAGTGTGTATGATAGTATATGTATGTGTGAGTGACGCTACGTGAGTGATCGCCACTGCGCATAGGTATGTAGTATATGTATGAGTGATGCTGCGTGATCGTCACTGTATTTATAGCAATAGTAAGTGTGTGTGATAGTATAAGTATGCGTAAATGATGCTGAGCGATCGTCATTGCGCACACGGCAATAAGTATGTAATAGAATATGAACAAGTGATGATGCGTGATCATCACTGTAGGTATGGCAAAAGCGAGTGTGTCTAGTCGCATATACATACGAGTGATGCTTCGTGATCTTCACCGTGTGCATGTCAATAATTGTGATGCGGAATCGTGATGTGTTCCGCTGTGGAAAAAAATCCTGTGTGGTAAAAATCCTGTGTGGTAAAAATCCTGTGTGGTAAAAATCCTGTGTGATCGGAAATAATTGTGCTGTGTGATAACGATGATTTTTTACAGCTTTATGGTATTGTGTATGAGTAATTGCTGTGTGTTACAATTACTGTACGATGCCTTGTGGTCCCTCGTAAAAGTATACTGGGTGCAGGGTAAGCTGAATTTGAGGCAGTCCGTGTGAGCACCGAATTGTCAGCGAGGCCTACGAAAGCAAACTGCGAAGAACGCGACTGATCACGCGTTCTAGGAGCTTGCTTAGTAGGCGTGCAAGGCACGGCTTTAGCGCAGAGGCTGAGCTTGGCGCAAAAGTTGCAAGACTTTGTGCGTTATGGTTGTTGGCGAATCACGTTGTCACGAGATAACTGTTAAATTTTGTTACGCTATAGTTGTAGTCTGTGTGGGAAATGAACGCTGAACGAATCGTGTACTATTAAGAAAAACCCTTCGTGAGTTTCATTTTGAATGGTTGTTGTAAGGATCGGGCATGTACTATAAGTAGACAAACGGGTTAAGTGCATATTACTGAGTGTAGGAAAGCATGCGTGTTATAATGCAAGACATGAAAGTAGATTTATGTTACAATGTCATGTATGGATGAAGCATATATATGTTATAGGATAATGCTTGAGTGTGAGAATGGTTTATTTTCGTTTCAACGATTGTTCGCGAAAATTGGTATGAATGTGAATTAATAAAAGTCTAGCGCGAGAGCAGAGGTTCTTAAGGAAATTCTGTATGTTTTTGTGCGAGACTGAGAGCTGGACTTTACCGCATTCTACGTGGATGGACGTATAGTCATTTATTGCTGTCGTTTTTTCAAGGATGAATGAGCAGTATACAGATGTTTTTACAGTACGTAAAGTATGTTCGATGATTGTGAAAGCGAGTATGTCTGAGTGTTACGTGTGAGAATAAATCTAGGGATGAATGTGAAATAAATACTGGGTGACGTACGAATGACGAGCAAAAGTGAAGTTTGTTAGCAATGTTACTTTGTGTTCATCAGAAGTGTATGAGCGATATTGCCTTCATGAATGAGTAGTGCGATTGATTCTGTGAGTAGTGTGATTCATTTTATGAGTAGACGAGCGATTGATCTAAATGTCAGGAAAGGGCGAGTGGATTTGATTCTTTTTCTTCGTGAAACGGTCGCTTGAATTGTCGAATGGCTAGCATCATCTGAGGGCAGATGATATGGTCAGGAGAGGCCGAATGTGGGAGTCTGAGTGCGTGAGAGAGAGAGAGAGAGAGAGAGAGAGAGAGAGAGAGAGAGACTAGATGAATGTACGAGTGAGTACAGAAGGGAGAGAGACTACTCTCTAGCGTGTGCCAGGTTAGGGTAGGTATGCTAGAGGGATGAGAAAGAGGGAGAGAGGGATGCTCCGGCGGGTCAGCGGGCCCAACTGGGAGTGCGGTTTGGGACGTAGGCGAGAGTGGAGGCTGCAAGGGAGAATGCGCGTCGACCCATCGTTATTGTTGTTTGTTACTCGTTGTTAATAAAGTCTTAAAGTTATTCGTTAACTATATCTCAATTACTAGCCATACCCATGCCTACACACCCGAATCCCACACATGTAAGGTTAGAAAAAAATTTTTTGATCATTTCCGGAAATGTTTATAGAATGAAATATTATAGAAATGTTTCAAGCAATATTAGGTAAAATAATGAAGTAAATATTATATGAAATAATTCACAGAATATTACTGCAAATATAATGGAAATATTGCACGTTGGGTTACAAACATTTAATTTGATCAATTTCTTTGATATTTCAGATATGATACAGAAATGTTTCATGTAACATTATGCAAATTACGAAAGTAATATTACATGAAATAATTCATGGAATGTTACTGTAATATAATATAAAATTTACACGTAAGTTAAAGAAATAATTTCATCAATTTCTTTGATATTTTTGAAATATTACAGAAATGTTTTATGCAACATTATGCAAAATTCAACATATAATTGTTAGTGTTCGTTGAATTCGACATGTACTTTTTCACCTACCATAGGATTTCAGACGAACAAACAGGTATAGAAACCTGGGACAAATTGGAAAATGTTTCAATAAATATGTGCCATTCTCATGTGAATGTTGAAATTTTTATTTAGACGCTTACAGCATTTTTGACAGAAAAAAATTTAATTTTTCATTTTTGTCGAATTAATTTTCATACATTTTCTAGTCGAAAAATGTTCTATGCTTTCATTAAAAATCCCTACACTTATATGTATAAGAACAACAGCTTTTTCTAACATTTTCCATTATGTCCCAGATACCTAAACCCATTAATTGGTCTGAAATCTTATGGCAACTTCATGTCAAAGTCAACCAAAACTAACCATAGTTACGAAGGTCCAAATCTGGACTATGATGACTTAAATTAAAGATAACTTTGTCTAATTTTAACATAAAAACACTAATATAATCAATTCTCTAATACAATTACTTAATACTACTATTATTTATGATTTTATTGTTAATTAATAGGGGTGTTTGATTTGATTTTAATCGTAAATTTTATACTAAAATGTTGAATTTTAATCGTAAATTCCATATGTTGTATATCTTAGTTTTTAATGAAGACTAGCACAGTTCAAACAGGTCGATTTTCAATGGTTATAATGTTAGTGTTACAATAAATTTAAGCTACTATACCCTGATAAATATTATGTATATGCATGATCGTAAAAATTTATATCAGTCTAAATAAGTTTATATTATTCGCAGACATTCGATATATAGCAGTGAATTATGGTATATTTTGAAGTATACTATAGTCTTCGTTGAAAGTGACGATATATCGTCACCCCATACAAAGACTAGGACAACTCAAAAAAGATTTATTTTAATTTCCAATTTTTACAGAGATCTGAAAAATTTTAAATACACGAATTATATTTCAAGTTTATCAAATCTTTAGCGAATTAATTTATCTTAACTATCCAAAAATGGCAAATAAAAATAGGTCTATTTTAAATGGTTCTAGTTTTTGTACGGAATGATGACATCATATATTTAAAAGATTATACATATATATATTTAAGATATAATTTAAAAAAAAAAAGAATTCACAGAGTTTTTCTCGATAACTATGGACTTATAAAAATTTCAAAAGAATAAAAATGACTTGGAATTCATTAAAGAATGCTCTCAAATTTTTTCAGATTTTTTAAGAACAGTTTTTGAAATTTCGATTTTTTGACTTTTCGAAAAATTAAAAATTATACCGCATCAATCTGAAAAAGTTTGAGAATATTCTTTGACTAATGCTGAGTTGAAGATTCTATCGATCTCTCCGAGGCAGTGTATGTGGAAGGTTGAACATTAGACAACACCTCCTTTCATATGTCTGACCTTTCCGTAATCATTGTTGCCTTCATCAAGGAAAACCACGATAGCCGAAACGTCGGGCATATGAGTGATTCTTCCAAATATCGACGCTCCGAATGAAGAGTAATGTAGTTCATTACGAATCTATTACGATAAAGGGGCGCGGTAGCGCCACGATGGCAAGTATAAGGTACTTTAGTACGTACGCCGCCGTCGGGCGCTAGCAAGGCCCTATTATACTTTAAGTTTGCCCTGTTGGAACCTTGGCGTATGGTTTTCTTTGTACTGACAGCTTCGTTTCTTACATATGAGCACTTAAATGAAAGCTTGCGACGAAAGTAATAAAATCACATCATTGAAAGTTCGGGTTCCTCAATTCTCCTCAAGGGAGAACCATCGAGTATATACACAATGCTCGAAGGGGAGAACAATTATTCGACGGATATTCGGTGACGTAGCATCTACGTAATTTTGGGCTATATAGATATACTTTAGTATACGTTGTTTTTCCGCATACGACAGACGATGTTTTCATACACAGTGTTATTTTTTATTAACGTGAATTTTCTTTTGCTGTTTTTGTGTGTGTATATATATACATATATATATGGGTGGTTCTTTGACAAATCGAGCGGTCGATTTTTTGACCCTATCGAAAAAAATTTTTAAAATGTTCCTAAGAGACACATGAGTATCCCTGAATTTTTTCAGATTTTTTGCATCAAGTATCTTCGAGTTACAGAGGGTCAAAGTTGATGAAATCACGTTTTTTTGCTTTTTCTGGCTACTTTCATTAATTTGTAGATCCTCAGGGAAGCATTTTTCACTATAGAGATATATAACATTTTTTTCTGCAAATTTTCTAAACTATTCAAAAAAAATATTTTTGATGTCGTATATATATGTTTTAAGAAAGTTATAAGTCATTTAAGTCTTAAAATCAAGTTTTAGGAAAGTTCGATCATCCGAATCATAACCAAAAAATTCATGAAGATACCTTATTTCAATTCAAAAAAGTCTGCGAAAGACCCAGAATGTCAGAGGTCTTGGTTTCTCTGTAAAAAATCATTATATCCATTCATATATGACAAAAATTTAGTTTTATTGCTATATCGAAGCATTTCACTAACCTTATCATTTTTTTAATGACTGAAATTATTATAAAAAAATTTACGTAATTGATAAAATTGGTTAAATTCTTCTATATAGCAATAAAACTAAATTTTTTTCATATATGAACGGATATAATGATTTTTTACAGAGAAACCAAGGCCTCTGACATTCTGGGTCTTTCGCAGACTTTTTTGAATTGAAATAAGGTATCTTCATGAATTTTTTGGTTATGATCCGGATGATCGAACTTTCCTAAAACTTGATTTTAAGACTTAAATGACTTATAACTTTCTTAAAACATATATATACGACATCAAAAATATTTTTTTTGAATAGTTTAGAAAATTTGCAGAAAAAAATGTTATATATCTCTATAGTGAAAAATGCTTCCCTGAGGATCTACAAATTAATGAAAGTAGCCAGAAAAAGCAAAAAAACGTGATTTCATCAACTTTGACCCTCTGTAACTCGAAGATACTTGATGCAAAAAATCTGAAAAAATTCAGGGATACTCATGTGTCTCTTAGGAACATTTTAAAAATTTTTTTCGATAGGGTCAAAAAATCGACCGCTCGATTTGTCAGAGAACCACCCATATATATATATATATTGCTAAATAGTATTAAATAATAACATAAATACAGATTTTAAAACAGTGCCGAATATAATTAATACTTTTGTCTTTACACGGTTATGGAAAAAATGAATTACGAGAACACAATCAGATAAGTATTTTGTTTTGTATTACATTTAAATATGTCATATATATAAATATATATATTTATATATACTAGGGGGTACCCCCCTGCTCTCTCCGCTCGCCAACCCCCATAGCTTCAACTTTTAATTTTTCGCAGACCTTCACGCTCCTCCTATATGTTCAATCAAGACCTTCACCCTCCAGCTACGTCATAATTCCTATGTAACCCCCCTCGACCTAACACCTTCACTTATGACTTTGACCTTCCACATATTATCTCCAACCATAACCTCCAACATCCACCTATTGCAAATAGTCATGATGCGCCTATCACCCGTACCCTCCACCTATCACCTCCAATCACATACCTCAGGGTCCATCAATCGCCTCCATCCTTTACCTATCATTTCCGCCCTCCACCTACCGCCTTCAATACAATCCCTTCACTCTCCATCTATTACCATCAACTATGATCCCTTTACCCTTCACTTATCGCCTTAAATCCTTGTCCTTTCATCGACCAGCTTTTATCCCCGCATATTATCAACAACCTCAAGTAATCATTTCCAATCATAATATTTTTATACCCCTTCTATCCATTCATCTTCCCCATAGAACCTCCCTTCACCTCTTGCAACTACTTATTATCTTCAACCTCCACGTACGATTTTCACGTTTTACCTATTACCTTCACAAATAATCTGGAGACTCCACCTATCACTTCCAACCGTGACGATTTCACTTCCATCTATTACTTCTACTTATAACCCTATGTAAACCTATGTAATCCCTATGTAACCCTCTACCTATTACCTTTACCTATGACTTTGAGCTTCCACCTATAATCTAACTGCAACCTCAAACATCCACCTATTATATTAAGTATTGATCCACCCTATTCCTTGACCTATCATCTTCAATCACATCCCTCAGCCTCCCTCTATCGTCTTCACATTTTACCTATCGTTTCCAACCTTCTCCTATCGCTTAGATCCACCACCTACCGCCTCCAATCATAATCCCTTCACTGTCTATCTATCGCCTCCACTCATGATGCCTTCACCCTTCACTTATTGCCTTCAGGTAATCAATTCAAATGATAATATTTTTATGCTCCTTCTATCCCTTCAGTCATAAGAGAGATAAGTATCCATAGAACCTCCAACCTTCACTTCTTGCATCTACTTATTACCTTCAACCTCCACCTATGATTATCACGTTTTACCTATCATCTTCACAAATGATATCCAGCCTATCACTTTCACCTATTACCTCTATCTATAACCAACACCCTAAACTATCATTTCTAATCCTATCGATTTTACCTTCCTCCTATCCCTTGACTGTCTACTTAGTACTTTCACCTTCCACCTATTGCTTCCATTCGGGCCCTTTACCCCATACCTACGACCTTCATCTGGGGCCGCATCCCGAATGTCAGTATGTGTATGTATATGTATGTATCTGTATGTATGTGTATGTATGTCGTAAGTGGGGTCATTTTAACCCCGTAAGTGACGGTCATCAGGACGGTCGTCGGGAACATTTTTTTTCAGCAGTAGAAGTAATGCCAGTATTACTGGCGCTTAGTACTGGCCAGTAATTTTGGAATAACCGACTCAGAGAATACGCCGACGCGGCCAACCGAGAGTACCGAGAACAACAAAGAGAGATCTTTGGTGCAATCAGCATGTAAGAAGGAAAAATGTGAAATGAAGATGGTTGTCGATGCAGAAGAACAGAAACTTATGGAAGAGGTGGAAGAAAAGTCTGAAAGCAATTGTCAGATTTCTGATTTTGAGCAGAAAAGTGAATCAGTTTGTACTGCAACAGAAGAGTGTAAAGTAAGTTTCGAAGGTGATAAAAATTAAAAAAGTCAAGAGGTTCCTTCTCAATCATATAAATAGGTTGCATCTGATCCAAGTGATGTCCTTGAAGTTCCTAGTCAGTCTGTAAAATCTGAGAATAGTCGAAAAGCTACGCAATTGCTTACTTATGAACTTATGGAATTTGGTAACAGTTCTCTGGTAGAATATCCTCCAATGCAATCATATCAGGATTCAAAAACAAACAAGGCTTCCCTGTCGTATAAAGCCCTGCCCGAAATGAGCAAAGTGCTCCTACGCAGTCGTTTAAAGAAATGAAGGAAGTCAGCAAAGAAAGAGAAATGATGAACGAGACAATGGATGTTCTAAATTTTTATACGCAAAGTTACGAGTTAGAAAGATAGAAACTTATATAGAAATGATGGAAATTTACGCAGAAATAAGCCAAGAAGGTAATATACCATCGCAATCGAACGACATTGGTGTTGATGGAATTGGCATGTCGTCTGTATCGACAAATAATTCTAGACTCAATGAGGACGAAACTGCAAGTTCATCTTATGTGCCTGAAACGCCAGAAAATCAAGAAAGGAATCTGGATCAGGAGAGTGCAATAAGTATTACATCATCCTACGAGATTCCTCCTTATGGGGAATTGAACATTGTGTCATCCAGTGTGATACCAGACACTTCATCACAGTCGGAGCATTCTAACATTCACGATAATGGAGTTCCCGAAATTCCAACCTCCTCTTACAACTTGAATCCAGATTCAAGCTCTGCAAACGTTGATACAGTGCCAACGTCCAGCTAGAAAGATAAAATTATAATCGAACAAAATGTGTCGACGTCCCACGAAGTGTCAATATCCTTAGCAAATATCGAAGAAACAGATAGGTCAGAACATTTTTTTGATAATTACATTAATAATGTACTTTACAGTTTAACTTAAGTTTATTGAAACTGTTATGACCTAGGCTAAACGAAAAGTCAATCCACATGTGATTAATGGAAACAAAGTAGTTCTTTTACATGGACCACCCTGGTACAGGGAAAACAAGTTTATATAGAGTATTATAGCTCAAAAACTGTCGACACGCCTTTATCATATATTTCCTTGTGATAAACTTGTAGAAATAAACAGTCACAGTTTATTTTCAAAATGGTTTTCAGAAGTATGTTTTATCATGAAATTATTTTTGTTTTTGGATTTTTTAGTTGAAAATGAAAATATAAAAACTGTTGCTTAATTTTTAGAGTGGTAAATTATTTATGAAACTGCTCTTGTATGCATCTTAATAGATGAAATTGAGTCATTAGACGCTGGGCTGACAGTGGATAATTCCTTTTAGGAACTAAGAAGTGCACAGGTTTGCCAAGAGTAGTTGCACTGCAAGGAACACGAAGAGATGGGTAACATGAATAGCTGTTGCGCCTATACTAGTCCACAGCTTGGACGGGAAGAGTTGTCGGGTAATGAGGGTGCGAGGGGACATGAGGAACACCTACTAGGAACACCTGCTCGATGCAGTGTCACATGGATTTGACACGCATGTTCAGCAAGAGCATAATCTTGCAAATTACATGTAAATATTGCAATTAAATAACTAATTGATCTCATTATTAGAGACTATTTGAGAGAGAGACTATTATACTTTATCGAAATGATTGTCAACAACTGCAGAAAATTGTTTTCATTCTTTCTGTTTAGAGTTTACTAATATTTTACTATTTTCATGCTCGAATTCAAAAGTTACAAGATTAATTCTGTTAATTGGTTATGAGAATGTAAATTCAGTTTTGCACTATACTGTTGATAATCGAATCATCATTAATATATTGTAAATAATTGCTTCGAATGGTTTTCGATACAGGTTCTCTGAAAAGAATAAAAAAGAAAAAATAAACAAATAAAGAAAAAATGTACGACTGCGATTATGTTTAATTAATAATCGCAATTTAATTAATAATAATTCGATACAGCAAAAACTATTAAAATCTGTTTATTTTTAGTCTATTCGAGAATATGTATTTTGAATCTTAAGTATTTTTTTTTCAAAAGTTTTTTTGTACAATATACTGTTTACGATTTTTGTGAGATTTTTTTTAGCTCTCACATGCGATAACTCATAATTTAACTCTCAAAAAGTGTATATTGCATTGGTTTTAAAAATAGCTATTATATAAACAAATTGTTTATATTTCTAACAAATTACATAAAGTCAACTCTTGCCAATAGAAACTTAAAAAAATTTAATTCCAACAATGTCTGCGCCATATATAATATTAGACATCGATATAGACGCCAGATAAGATATATCCAATAATGTAACTGACTCGTTTGAATTGAGAATTCAAATTAATATACTGCCTGCAGCCTAAATTTTGCAATTTTTTTATTTTTAAATTACTGCTTTTTCAAATAATGATTCAAATATTTCTAAGTATGTACAATTGCACACGTGTAAATCATCGATTGTTTTTCATAACTTAAATATTTCTTCTTGTAAGAATACTGAAACGGCTCAATCTCTTATAGTGTTTTAAGCCGTGAGATTCGAGACTCGGGAGGGGTCGTGAGAGGGAGTTGGTGAGGTTAAGTAAACCCTGGTTGGTCAACGACGCACCGTTATAAGCAAGGGTGGCGTTGCCCAGGGGTCCTGACACCCGCTAGGCCTGGGAGTGGGCGATAGTGGGGGGCAGAGCTGCTAGTGTGGGCGCTTGGGCACACAGAGTGCCCGCGACGCTGTGTCGGGATATACACAGCCACGCAGCCTCAAAGGAGTGGTGGGGGCTCGAACTGTCCCACCTTCCAATGAGCGAGGGGTGGCCACGCGACTAGAGGATACGGCCCTAGCCAGCGTACTGCCCCTCGAGGTAGGGAGATTTGACAAAGACAAATGCCATAGGAATTAAATCGAATTTATTAATTACAGAAACAGCGGACTACAGAGTGTAGAGCCGAGAGAGGGGGAGTTGCATGATATCAGGGATACGGCCCGATGATCAGCCTACGTCGTTCGAGTTAAACTCTAGAGGTTCGCTATTCCAGGCTTCCCGGGTATACGGCCCGAGAGGCGTGGACTGCGTTCGATAGAGAACCCTAGAGTCACCATACGGGGATACGGCCCGTTGGGGACAGAGAACCCTAGAGTCACCATACGGAGATACGGCCCGTTGGAGACAGTACTTACTCTCGTTGCGGGCTCGCCTCTTATTGATTTTCGCTCTGTTTGTATCTTTCGTGTGCCGTTTACGCGTGTCCCTCTCTCGGTACGCTCTCGGTACTCTCTTTACTTGTAGTTTGGTCGCCGGGTTGCCTATCCGCAGGTACTTGGTTGCCTCGCGTCTCGTCCATCCGTTTCATCGCCCCCCAATAAAAAATTCGAAAGCGCCAGCGAGAGGAATTTTTAATTTCGTAGGAAAAGATGAGATGCGTGGTGAGTGAAGTATAAACACTATTTATTTTTTAAAAAAAACAAAAAACTCCATACACACTACAACTAAACTTTTTTTTTTCAAATTAATGATTGTCACTTTTTTTGTATGTGTGTGTGTGTGTGTGTGTATGTGTGTGTGTGTTTATGGGAGCCACCAGGCCCCTTTCTCCGGCGAGCTTTCTGGTGAGGGAGACGGCGTATCTGCTGGTGTTGTTGTGGGTGGTATTCCCGGGTTCTGTGGGTCGTATTCCTCCGTTGAGGTGGGTGGTGTGATGCGAGCGGCGACATCAAACAGCTCGCTGATTTTTGCCTGCCAGCGTGATCGACCTGTGGCCCGCTTCTTCCGCCTTGGGTCTTGAGGGTGGTGGTCTCTGTGCGCTGCTGGCTTGGGGTCGCCCGTGAGCGAGATGAGGGCTGGTTGTCGCCAAGGGGTTTGAGGCTCCCAGTCCCTTATCCGCTTTGTTGCCGGTGTTGTTGTGGGCGGCCCCGTGTTGCACTGCCAGGCCCTCTTTGTTTGGCTGCGTCGCCCAATGCTGAAGCGGCCGCTGGAGTTGCCGATGAATCGGCTGGCTCGTCCTGTCAACGTCGGCTCTCCTCGTAGGGCCTGCTGTGCTGCGTATCGGCTCGTCTGTGTCGCCTTGTTAGCTCCGTTCATGGTGCTGGTTGAGCTGTTACTGAGTGTAGCTTGTGCCGATTTTCCTTTCGGCTATTTGGAATTTCACCTATGCGTTACCCTTTGTGTTATTGTTTGTGTTCTTGGTAGTGTGTTATATTATGTCGTATTTGCTGTGACTGCGGTATGTTTTTGCATGTATCGTGCGTGTGTTTATGGAGCATTTGTTTTTCTTTTACATGTGCATATATATCCATCTATATATGGCTAAATTCCTTGTGGTTCGTGGTAAGGCTTAATATTGTTTAGGTGAAATTTTCCACGTATTTTGTTTTGCTCATCGGTTAGTTCGTATGTGTCTATACCGACGATTTTACTTACTATGAATGGACCTTCGTAAACATCAAAGAATTTTGCCAATTTTTCCGTTTTCTGTATCGGAAATGTTTAGTGCTCTAATTAATACTTCGTCGTTAATTTGCAATTTACAATGTATTTTGTTGTGATTTTTTTTTTCTGCGCGCTTTTTCGCGATTTTGTGTGCGCGTTCGCATGCTAAAGATATTCGTGTTTCGTGTGATACTTGGTTATTTTCTTTTGGTATTTGCAGGTATTTTTCCCAAATGCGCACGGGTTTTTTATTGAAATGTAACTCTATGGGTGTTTCGTTTGTTGTGTCGTGGTGTGTCTCGTTCATTATATTTGGATTATTGTTATGTATCGCGACCAACCTTTGTGCTTATTTTTAACGAATGTTCTGAAGAATCTACTTAATTCTCTGTGTACGCGCTCTACAATATTTGATTGTGGGTGTCGTATGGATGAATATGTGATTCTAATATTTTTCATTTTGTAATGCTGTTATGAATTTTTCACTTGTAAATTGTGTGCCGTGATCGCATATAATTGTTTTAGGTTTTCCATAGGTTACTATGTAATTTTCTATAAGTTTTTTAATTGTAGCCGTTGCGGTCGCTCTACGGAGTGGATAAAATACTACTAGTTTACTAAATACGTCTATTGTTGTGAGTATGTACTTTACTCCACCCACTGAGGTCGGCAACGGTCCGTAGAAGTCTATTGATAATAATTCGTTAGGCTTTCGCGTAAGGATCGGTTGGGCTTGTTCTTTGTATTTCTGTGTTGGATATTTTGTTTTTGACAAATGTCACAAGTCTTTACACCCTGTGCGATCGTTTTGCGTAGGCATTTCGAGACAAAATGTTCGCATAATAATTTGTTTGTTTTCCGCCCCCCAATATGGCCGTAACTGATGTGTGCTTCTACGATGAATTTCCTCAGGATCCCTGGCGGAATTACAATTTTTGAGCATTGATTTGTTTTTTTGTATAATGTTTCGTTTATTATTTCATATTTTTTTGTAGTTTCGATATCTTTATTTTTTATTTTTCGATTATTGATTGTGTTTTTTTCGTCATTTTGTTGATATTGATTCAACTTTTTACATAATTTTATCAATTCTTGAGACGGCGATTGAGTGATTAATGCTATTACTATTTCTGATTGGTTTTCGGCTTTTAAATTTTCGCTATCATCCATACGACTTAGATAATCTGCTACTGCATTCATTTTGCCGGGTATATATGTGGGGTTGAGATTATAGTCTTGTATTGCTAAGTTCCATCGCTGTAAGCGCTGGTTATCAAGGGGCGCGGTAGCGCCACGATGGCAAGTATAAGGTACTTTAGTACGTACGCCGCCGTCGGGCGCTAGCCAGACCCTATTATACTTTGAACTTGCCTTGTTGGAACCTTGACCAAACGGTTTTCTTCGTATTAACAGCTTCGTTTCTTACGTACGAGCACTTGAATGAAAGCTTGCGATGAAAGTAATAAAATCACATCAGGGCCATATTTTGTGAAATTGCTTCTATCGAATGATATTGTAAAGTGAAAGTTCGGACTCCTCAATTCTCCTCACGGGAGAACAATTATTCGACGGATATCCGGTGACGTAGTATCTACGTCATTCTGGGCTATATAGATATACTTTAGTATACGTTGTTTTTCCGCAGACGACAGACGATGTTTTCATACGCAGTGTTATTTTTTATCAACGTAAATTTTCTTTTGCTGTTTCTGTATATATATATTGCTAAATAGTGTTAAATAATAACATAAATACAGATTTTAAAAAAGTTGCAAATATAAATAATACTTATACATGTTGTATATTAGTTATTGTGCAGTCGATGTTTTTATGAAAAAGTCTTATATAAAGGAATCAATGTGGATAATTTAGTGATATAATTTAGTTCATTTTTACACATCATAAAGCAGTGTCATATGGTATAAATTTAACCTAAATATATTTTTTTACATAGTGTCAAATAATTCAGTCGATTTTGTGTGTACATAATCATAAACATGATTTTCTTCACAATATAGAATTAGATAAGTATTCAGTTTTAATATTGATCAGTATATAATATATGAGTAAAGTTTTTGTGAACTGATTCTTTGTTTAAATGTTTTTTTTTTATTTTTCAGATATTTTCTATTTTTAATTGGGAGGTTATATGATATGCCTGTGATAAAACAGTTTCAAGAAACTCAGCATTTAGTATTATTTGTTATGATGTTATGATCTGTAATATTTAAGATATCATTGTAAGATTCCTCCGTCTCCTTGTAAAGGATCATCAACTTCTTGTGTGAGTTATACGTTCTTTTTCTATCCAGATCAAATGTACCATATCGGATAGAAATGTAATATTTAAAGAATTGGAAGATAGAATGTATCAGATTATATAAGAAAATAACTTTTATGTGATGAGACAAGCTAGTAAAGTGTTGAGGAATTTCAGTCTTCCATGCAAGAAAGTTTCTATAATTGTCGAAGTGCTTATGAATAATTATGAAATTTACCTAACGTCTCCTGAGAGGTAGACTCTCAGGCTGTATAGTGAAAGGGATTCTTATGATAAGTATACAATACATTAAAGATTCATGAACTGATTCTTTGTTTAAAATATATCCTTTTATTTTTCAGGTTTTTTTACTATTAGATTATATAAGAAATAACTATTCTGTGATGTGACAGCTAGTAAAGTGTTAAGAATTCATACTTCAAGAAGTTTCTACGTTGTTGAAGTGAATATGTAACTTTTTCTATCGTCTCCTGGGTTCATTTTCATGCAAAGTTTCTACATTATTGAAGTGGATATGTAACTTTTTCTATCGTCTCCAGGGTTCACCTTTCAAGCAAGTTTCTACATTCTTGAAGTGGATATGTAATTTTTCCTATCGTCTCTTGGGAGGTAGACTCTCAGGCTATTCGTCGAAAGGGATCCTGATGAGAAGCTAGTGAAAGTGTTGTATTTTCATCGTTCAAGAATCAAAGAAAATTTATACAGAATTTCCTGTTTATATAATTTTCTTGTGATGTGACAAGTTGGTTAAGTGTTAGGATTATATTCAATCTTCCACGCAAGAAAGTTTCTACAATTGTGGAAGTGCTTATGAACAATTATTAAATTTTCCTATCGTCTCCTGGGAGATAGACTCTTAGGCTATACGTCGAAAGGGATCCTTACAAATAGCTAGTGTGTTTATTTCTTGGTTCAAGAATCGAAGAAAGTTTCAACATAGAGAATATTCAGTATAAGGAATAAATTGTCTTGTATTGTGAGAAGCTAGTGAAAGTGTCGAGAATATGTATCGCTCATGCATGAAAGTTTCTAAGTTGTTTAAGTGTATATGAATAATTCATAACTTTTCCTATCGTGTCCTGGGAGGTAGACTCTCGGGCTGTATGTCGAAAGGGATCCTGATGAGAAGCTAGTGAAAGTGTTGTATTTTCATCGTCAAGAATCAAAAGAAAATTTATACAGAATTTCCTGTTTATATAATTTTCTTGTGATGTGACAAGTTGGTTAAGTGTTTAGGATTATATTCAATCTTCCACGCAAGAAAGTTTCTACAATTGTGGAAGTGCTTATGAACAATTATTAAATTTTCCTATCGTCTCCTGGGAGATAGACTCTCAGGCTATACGTCGAAAGCGATCCTTACAAATAGCTAGTGTGTTTTATTTTCTTGATTCAAGAATCGAAGAAAGTTTCAACATAGAGAATATTCAGTATAAGGAAAAAATTGTCTTGTATTT
>JACCIB010001140.1:0-54406 GCA_018906965.1 Philotrypesis tridentata | reverse complement strand
ATGTGAGCTCCCGAGTCACACCTGCGCAGCACGTTGGCGCTCGGGAGGGGGCAGCAGGAAGCGAGACGACGGCCGCACGCACGCGGTCACATGCACGCCGTGGTGTATGGAGGGGAGCGCGTGTGTATGTGTGAGAGAGAGAGAGTGAGCATGATTGCGAGCGCGAGCGAGAGAGTGAGGGAATGAGAGCGCGTATGTATGTGTGAGAGAGAGAGAGACTGGGCGGGAGTGCGAGCGCGAGTGGGAGAGAGAGAGGGAAGGCGACGCACATGTGAGGCGATATAGATAGAGTATGCGGCGCGCGCGGTAGCGGAGAGAGGGAAGGCGCTCTCCGTTATCGGCCTCTATAGATCGATCGAGAGGGCGCCTGCTCCCGGGCGATCAATATATGATGTATATAGAGGTTTTCCATTTTCAGGGTTATAGGGAGATAGAGGGATAGTGGAATAATGTTTGGTTTGTTTCCACTATCTGCTCGGATGGGATATTAAGGTTATTTTCCCAAACAGTCTTTTATGATTTTCTGTGGATTTTGGAATTGGCGCGGTCGTCTGGTACTATATTGGGGGAGCCACCTTACGGTTATCGACATTGATTGATTGATCGAGATTAATAAAGGGGGCGCGGAATTTGCATATTGATAAATGATATAGAGGGCGGTAATCGATTTTATGGCCAATGGGAAAATTAGAAATAGAAAAAGAGGGCGCTGGGAAATTTCATAGATAAGAGTTGATTTAGTAGTGGTATTTAAATAGGCCAATTGCGGATTTTGGAGGTTTCTAGGACCAATGGAAATTTGCCAGCTAGGACGACGCTCCGGGGAGGAAGGAGGCGAGGTGGGAAAATCGCGGCTTCTTCCTCGAGCGGAGCGTCGTCCTCGGTCACTCTGTTCCTGGATCTCCAAAGTATTAGTTCTGTGGTTTTTCTTGGATTTTACTGATTCCGGACTTTGATTTTGGGAGACTTTTCGGCGGCCATCTTGGTGGACATTGCTGAAATTCTGGATCTGGGATTTTTGGTTTGGAGGATTTTTGGAAGAGCGGTTCGAGAGTTAAATAAGGAATATCGGTGAGATTGTTAAATATAAATTTGAAATCTAGGTTGTGGTAGAAATTGGAAAAGAAGGAAAAAGGGGGCAGATAGAGGAAACGTTCTCCCATTTCAGCTCCGCGGATTTCTTACGTTTTCAGCAGGAAGCGGTTTTTCCCTTTCATTGTCCTTTTGTGAATTAAATATTCAGAGTCATCGTAGAGGATTTTCGCGGCCCTTCTCTGTATTTAGCAACCTCCATTCAAGCTGCAAGGACATAGTTATTTGGCCGTTGGCCCATGCGATATTTAACTTCACGATTTTTTTTTCTGTTTGCCAATTTCAGTTGTAAGAGGGGAATTACAATATACTTGTTATGTGTTAATTCTAATTTTTGTGTTAATATTTATTTCTTACTGAGCCTATTGCTACCGAAAATTCCCTGCGTGTACCCGTTTTCTCCGTTTTCAGAACCCTGGACTCCGAGAGTGAAGAGCAGTCGCATAATAAAAATATCTTTGTATAATAACTGGAATCCTCGAGCGGGCGAGGCAAATTCCACGTTACAAATTACAATTGTATTTAGAGATTATCACAGCAAATATTGAGTTTCATTAAGAAAGGAGCATGCCCACGAGTATAGATGATTCGTGGCCCCATAATGATGTTGAAAATATTAATTTCCATAAATACAAAATAAATATCAAAAAGGCATTATTCTTAAGAATACAGCTATTATCCAGGCATTCGAAGCAGATCCGTTATGCAGCATTTATTCTCATAGATCTAACAAAAACAGAAAATGCATCTGTACAACATTGGTATTGCCAATGCAAAAACGGTGCAAGAACCGTAGGGTGCTGTGCACACGTAATGTCGGTCTTATGGTATTTAGGTTATGGTCGTCATTTATCTGCGATGAAAGAACCGGCCAAATATTTAAACAATTATTTTATCAACGACCATGTGCCTTTAAGTAGTGAAAGTGAGGAGGAGTCTTGAAAGTAAAATATGAAAAAAGAAAATAAAATAAAATAACAAAAAAACCAAAAAAAAAACAAAAAAACAAAAAAAAACAAAAAAAAACATGGAACCAGGCGTTGCCACGTCCTCGTCGTGGTTCCGGGTTCGGCAGAGAGCGAAGCATCGCTTAATATTTAGGCTATAAATTATAAATAAATGAAACTAAATTAAGTAATGATTTTTTAACAAAAATCCTTTTTCTCTTTATTTAAACTTATTAAGGGTCCCGCCCTGGATTAAAAAAACTTTCTATCTGTAGGGTTCTTCAAGATCTTTCGAATGGCATAACTGTTTTCAAAAAAATATTGTGCGAAATGGGTTAAAAAACAAAAAAAAGATAGGGGATGAAAGAATTTTCAGTGATTAATACCATATAATCAACGGTAGGGGTGCAATTCTGAATCCGTAGGGGTGTAGTTTTGAAGCTAATGCAATCATGCTTCATATACACCCTGAATACCCAAGAAATATTGTTTCAAGCCTTCAAAAAATGCAGGACTTGATTGAGCGCGGTTTTTACTGAAATTCTTTCTCCCTTCATTTCACTGGATTAAGGGTGCGGCCCTGAATTAAATCATGTTCTTATCTGTAGGTTTCTTGAAGATCTTTCGAATGGCGTAACTCTTTCAAAAAAAAAATTGTGCGAAATGGGTTAAAAAGCGAAAAAACTATAGGGGATGAAAGACTTTTTAGTGATTAATACCATATAATCAACGGTAGGGGTGCAATTCTGACTCCGTAGGGGTGTAGTTTTGAAGCTAATGCAATCATGCTTCATATACACCCTTAATACTCAAGAATTATTGTTCCAAGCCTTCAAAAAATGCAGGACTTGATTAAGCGCGGTTTTTACTGAAATCCTTTCTCCCTTCATTTCACTGGATTAAGGGTGCGGCCCTGAATTAAATAATGTTCTTATCTGTAGGTTTCTTGAAGATCTTTCGAATGGCGTAACTCTTTCAAAAAAAAAATTGTGCGAAATGGGTTAAAAAGCGAAAAAACTATAGGAGATGAAAGACTTTTTAGTGATTAATACCATATAATCAACGGTAGGGGTGCAATTCTGACTCCGTAGGGGTGTAGTTTTGAAGCTAATGCAATCATGCTTCATATACACCCTGAATACCCAAGAAATATTGTTTCAAGCCTTCAAAAAATGCAGGACTTGATTGAGCGCGGTTTTTACTGAAATTCTTTCTCCCTTCATTTCACTGGATTAAGGGTGCGGCCCTGAATTAAATCATGTTCTTATCTGTAGGTTTCTTGAAGATCTTTCGAATGGCGTAACTCTTTCAAAAAAAAAATTGTGCGAAATGGGTTAAAAAGCGAAAAAACTATAGGGGATGAAAGACTTTTTAGTGATTAATACCATATAATCAACGGTAGGGGTGCAATTCTGACTCCGTAGGGGTGTAGTTTTGAAGCTAATGCAATCATGCTTCATATACACCCTTAATACTCAAGAATTATTGTTCCAAGCCTTCAAAAAATGCAGGACTTGATTAAGCGCGGTTTTTACTGAAATCCTTTCTCCCTTCATTTCACTGGATTAAGGGTGCGGCCCTGAATTAAATAATGTTCTTATCTGTAGGTTTCTTGAAGATCTTTCGAATGGCGTAACTCTTTCAAAAAAAAAATTGTGCGAAATGGGTTAAAAAGCGAAAAAACTATAGGAGATGAAAGACTTTTTAGTGATTAATACCATATAATCAACGGTAGGGGTGCAATTCTGACTCCGTAGGGGTGTAGTTTTGAAGCTAATGCAATCATGCTTCATATACACCCTTAATACTCAAGAATTATTGTTCCAAGCCTTCAAAAAATGCAGGACTTGATTAAGCGCGGTTTTTACTGAAATCCTTTCTCCCTTCATTTCACTGGATTAAGGGTGCGGCCCTGAATTAAATAATGTTCTTATCTGTAGGTTTCTTGAAGATCTTTCGAATGGCGTAACTCTTTCAAAAAAAAATTGTGCGAAATGGGTTAAAAAGCGAAAAAACTATAGGGGATGAAAGACTTTTTAGTGATTAATTCGATATAATCCCTGACAAGGGTGCGGCCCTGATTTAGAGAAATGCTCATTTTATTCGGTATAAAATTACCTTTCATTTGAATACTTTTATGCTGAAAGACAATTGTGCAAAATACTTTTTGTATGCGTTTGTATCTAAAAATTGTATCGTTTAAGTAGTAAAAAGGGTGTGAACTTAATTCCATTATATCTCAGGTTCCCTTGGGGTTAGGAGGCTGATTCTTTTTGCAAAATTTATGTTTTCTCAAGCTCTAAACGATGATACAGGTTTCGTACGTTACGCTTTGGGGGCCACGAATCATCTATACTCGTTGGCATCCTCCTTTTGGGTTATAAAAAATCCCGTATGATAAACTTGGAATTATGTCGCCGTCTCGCCCCCCTTCAATAATTTGAATTTTTTCTGATATTTTCCTGATGAGGGCGACAATGATCACCGAAGCGTCAATTTTATAAAGGAGAAAGGACCTTTTTATTTAACCCTTTGCTACATCACTGCCTCGGAGAGATCGATCGAATCAATAAAAAATATTAAATTTGAATTTTCAATTAGTTACTGATGATTTACCTGATTATACTTTTTGCACATTATTGTTATAACTTGACTGACGCCTTTAATGTCGGGTCTAATCGCAAAAGTTCCGTCAATGCCAATTTCATTTTCATTCTGGAACTGCTCGACTAATTTTTTGTCGTATAAAATAATGTGGTCGCTCTTTGAAGAAGAGACGACCATTTCTGACGTCAAATTCAATTCTTCATTTCCTTCTTTCATGGACAATAATGAGGGATTGTCTTGTAAATGAATCCCAAAAGCTTTTATTGAGCTGTATTGGCGTTTAACGCCTGGATTCGCTTTGATATGTCTTGCTGCTCGCTGGATGGTTGTCTGTAAGCTTGGAAAGCTTGCAGACGCAGCAATATCTCTATTCCTGATCGTGAAAAATAAGAAAAAGTAAGAGAAACATGAGGGGAAGAATAGAATAGCTCTTTGTTTACATAAGTGTCTATAAATTTGAGTGGTTTGGGGATATATATATAGACATACACACACACACACGCACACATCCCCCCCCACACACACACTCATAATATATATACTTATTAGATATATCTAGCTTGACTTTATTACTTGGTGGTTATTAAAGGGATATGCCTGAGTTAAAATGATCACATTTAGATTTTTTTATTCACTCTTTGAGTTGCTGTAAAATCTAAACCCGCATGTGACAGTTGATCAAACAACATCCGATCGATAGTTTATAATGTACTTAATAATCACTAAAAAGATTTCATTTAATACATATTTAAAAACATTTAAAACAATAAATGCCTTTCCTAAGTTTTTATCTAGGCTAATTTTAAAGTTAGAGAGATGCGGAAAAATGCATCTCAAAGTACGTTGAAAACCATGAGTTTTCATATAAATTATTTTAAGAATAGACCCATATAAGCCGAGATAAAAACAATTTTTCAATCGATGTTTGCACCGAAACTACTAGATATTTTTAGTTGAAATTTGGCACAGTACTAGTTGATATTATACTCTAAATGATGATATTTCACCGAACATCTCTAGACGGTTTAGTTTGTCTAAAATGACCAATGAACAATGCGAAATCAGCGCCCACGCGGCTACTACGACCGAGCGGCGCGGTGGTGGATGTAGCGTCGAGCTCGCACCGCACAGTTGTTGAGAACCTTATTTGTAAATTTATTATCTCAGCAACCAAACCAGCTATTGCAATTATTTTTATTTTTATTTCGCGTGTTTTTTACTCAATTTTCTGGCTCAGTAAATGAAATTTTAATAAAATCATTATAAATGATTAAAATTGTTAGTTTTTGCACAAATTCTTTTAGATTTTTCTTAATTAACTTATAGTATATATAAATATTGATCTGAAAATGTTATTATATTAATATTCGGATTATATATTATATATTTAATGAGGATACGTATTAATGTTTGCAATTATGTTGATAGTTAGGTGTATGTATACAATTATAAATGCCGTGTGTATGTATGCATGCCACGAATGTGTGT
This sequence comes from Philotrypesis tridentata, assembly GCA_018906965.1. Classification (NCBI taxonomy): domain Eukaryota; kingdom Metazoa; phylum Arthropoda; class Insecta; order Hymenoptera; family Pteromalidae; genus Philotrypesis; species Philotrypesis tridentata. The sequence goes on along the minus strand of JACCIB010001140.1, from coordinate 48,272 downwards.
ATATGAGGTGTGCATATAGGTGCTCGTCCTTGTGAACGGCCACTTCAATTCTCGGCGCAGAAATTCGAAAACTCTGTATATCTATATGTGCTGGACTAAGGGATGCGTAATAGAAATAGGGCTGAAATTTTTTCTACAAATTTCATTCAAATTAATAAATAATACGCGATCGTAAAATGAACATTTATTTTTAAATTCATTGACGATACAATTCCAAAGTACGGTTAATCAGCCCTTTGCCCTTTCTCACCCCTATAGAAAGGGATCCAGAATAGCGATTGAGTCGAATATTTTTTTACGTACTCCCCTTGATCTAATAAATAATTAGCGATCTTAAAAAAATTGAGTTTTAAAAGTTGAAAACTCTGTGTATCTATGTTCCCTGCACTAAGGGATGCGTAATAGCGATAGGGCTGCAATTGTTTCTATAAACTTCCTTCGAACTAATAAATAATACGCGATCGTAAAATGAACATTTATTTATAAATTCATTGACGATACAATTCCAAAGTACGGTTAATCAGCCGTTTGCCCTTTCTCACCCCTATAGAAAGGGATCCAGAATAGCGATTGAGTCGAATATTTTTTTACGTACTCCCGTTGATCTAAAAAACAATTAGCAATCTTAAAAAAATTGATTTTTAAAAGTTGTTTCGATATAAAATTCGTAAACTCTGTATATCTATTTGCGCTGGACTAAGGAATGCGTAATAGAAATAGGGCTGAAATTTTTTCTACAAATTTCATTCAAATTAAGGGGTTATGCCTGAGTTAAAGTCGTCAAAAAATCGATTTTTTTTTTATTGACTTTTTTCATAGGAAATTGTCTGTAGAATACGATGCTGAAGTCCCTTTTGCCCAAAAAAAATTGGGTAAAAAGCTACAGACCAAAAACTGAAGGCGTGCGAATAGCTTATTTTTAAAAAATCGTAATTTTCGCGTTTTTATTTGTCAGTGCTGTGTTACTGAACATGATTATTTTTCGAGCTTTTAATGCTTCTCATGCATAATATTTGTATGTAAAATACAATAAAAATATCTATTATGCAATTAAAATCCGTTAAAAGATATTAATAAAATGAGCAAAATTATGCAATATTAAAAATTTGCAAATTGCTTATTTCCACATTTTCCTCTTTTTTGTTTATTTAAATTAATAATTTATTTTTAAAAAAGCATTTGATTATTTATTATGCTTTATAAAAAATTAATTAGACGCAAATATTCGTCAATGAATAAAATTATGCAAAAAACGAATTTTGAATTTAGCGCTTACCGACGGGGCCGCGCGATATTCTTTCGAAAAGGCTATTCATGTAGATACCTGTTTTACCGTATGATTGAGAATTCAAGAGCGCAAAAACACTTGCTTTGAATTTTCATATCTACTTTTATTCTGCATTGCTCTATATTATTAAATAATTTATTTTATAATATTGATAGCATTTGTGGTTAAAAAGTAGAGTAAGTGAGAGTGATTTGTGATCAAGATGAGTCCAGACTCAAGATATAGAGTTTCAGGATCATCTGACAGAAAAAGAAGATTTGTAAGAAGAAAGAGAAGACCCAAGATTTTTCATCAAAAACAGCAATGGGAAGTTTCGACAACAGCACCAGCATCAGCATCAACATCTATACAACAAGAACGAGCAACACCAATCACTTCAGTATCATCTACGCCTGATACAGTTCCTTCAACGTCCAGGGAATGGAGTTCAAGATCTGCTGCACAAGCTTTACCAGGTACCTCAACATCAGTACCGCCAGAAATTCCTGTGTCTAGGTCTAGACAAAAATTAAAATCAATTTATGTAGAACCGAGTGGAATTCAGAATAGAATCTTTGACATTTCTTTGCTTCTGCCAGGATTACAGGAGTTTCTGGCTTGTAAAGCTTGTGGCGGATGCATCAAATTTGATGAAGTTGATGTACGAGGTCTTGGTAGCAAGCTATCCATCACCTGTACATCTTGTAACGCAGTTGCTTTCATCGACTCCAGCAGAAAAGTTGGAAAACAAAGTAACGCTTATGACTACACTCAACACTTGAAGCACGACGAGCCAAAAGAAAGAGAAGTCATCAGGATGATGACTTCTACAGAGCTGGTGCTTATTAAACACACATACACACATTACACACATAACCAAATACTTATACACCATACACAACCTCACTTGTAAACAAACAACATAATTTACAACACAAACACTAAAAACACTGAAACACATTCACAATTTTTTTCTGTTTTTTTCACTTTTGTTTTCCTTTTTTTTTAAATTTTTTTCATTAAACACTTTTCACACACACATCACACATGTCACAGCATCAGCTTTGTAGAAAACAGTCTAGCTGAAAAGTAGGTCAGAGAGCAAGCTAAACAGCTGATTGGAGCTGTCTGCTTGCTTTCTGCCTCCTTAGCTCACCTGATGGACTGTTTTCTCTAACCTCTCAACTACATGAACTTGATATGATGATGATAGTTCTACTCTTCTGTTCATCACATGTAAGTATAGAAACTTATTTATTTACAATAAAAGCATTTTTATAGCTTAATTATAAAAATGTTTCAAATTTAGAAAAATTACTTTTTTTAATGATTTTTCATTTTGTTTCATTTCAGAGGACTGGACACGAATACAATTTTTGGATTATCCTCAAACTTGACAAAGATGACCAGGATACGTATATCTTTGACTTAAATAAGGTCCAGGTGTGAAGAAAAATTGTAAGTATATTTTATATCATTAAATGTCAAGTTAAACTTTAAATGCTTTTTTCTCAAGTTTTGAATTTTTCTCATCTTAGGTCAGTTACCGCATGATTTCTCAAGAACCAATGGACCAATCAACCTGAAATTTTTTGGAGAACTCCAGGAGGCCTTTCTTCACTGCTTGAATGGAACAGAATTTGCAAAGATAAGTCAAAAGTGAATGTTATGTATCTAAACATACGTAACATTCACTATAATTACATATATTATAACTTATACGTTGCTAAAATTAAAAATTTTTATTTTTCAGTAATTTCCTGCGTTCAAGCTGAGGAGAAGGCAATTTAGAAGATTTTCCATCCAGTTTGGAAATAATTCATCAACCAGAACTTGAAAATTCATGCGGCAAAGGAAAAATATGCAGAAATTTAGTACTGCATACATGGAACTATTTACATAGTAAGTATGCATAAATAATTTTTTAAAAATATTGAAATTTACTATTAATATGTATATTTTCATTAGGAAACAAAATTTTTTTTATATTCATTATAAATAATTTTTAATTACCTATTAATTGATAAATTGTTTTTTTCAGGTTTAACTCAGGCATAACCCCTTAATAAATAATACGCGATCGTAAAATGAACATTTATTTTTAAATTCAGTGACGATACAATTCCAATGTACGGTTAATCAGCCCTTTGCCCATTCTCACCCCTATAGAAAGGGATCCAGAATAGCGATTGAGTCGAATAATTTTTTACGTACTCCCCTTGATCTAATAAATAATTAGCGATCTTAAAAAAATTGATTTTTAAAAGTTGAAAACTCTGCGTATCTATGTTCCCTGCACTAAGGGATGCGTAATAGCGATAGGGCTCAAATTGTTTCTATAAACTTCCTACGAACTAATAAATAATACGCGATCGTAAAATGAACATTTATTTTTAAATTCATTGTCGATACAATTCCAAAGTACGGTTAATCAGCCGTTTGCCCTTTCTCACCCCTATAGAAAATGATCCAGAATAGCGATTGAGTCGAATATTTTTTTACGTACTCCCGTTGATCTAAAAAACAATTAGCAATCTGAAAAAAATCGATTTTTAAATGTTGTTTCGATATAAAATTCGTAAACTCTGTATATCTATTTGTGCTGGACTAAGGGATGCGTAATAGCGATAGGGCTGCAATTGTTTCTATAAACTTCCTTCGAACTAATAAATAATACGCGATCGTAAAATGAACATTTATTTTTAAATTCATTGTCGATACAATTCCAAAGTACGGTTAATCAGCCCTTTGCCCTTTCTCACCCCTATAGAAAGGGATCCAGAATAGTGATTGAGTCGAATATTTTTTTACGTACTCCCCTTGATCTAATAAATAATTAGCGATCTTAAAAAAATTGATTTTTAAAAGTTGTTTCGTTATAAAATTTGAAAACTCTGCGTATCTATGTTCCCTGCACTAAGGGATGCGTAAAAGCTATAGGGCTGAAATTGTTTCTATAAACTTCCTTCGAACTAATAAATAATACGCGATCGTAAAATGAACATTTATTTTTAAATTCATTGTCGATACAATTCCAAAGTACGGTTAATCAGCCCTTTGCCCTTTCTCACCCCTATAGAAAGGGATCCAGAATAGTGATTGAGTCGAATATTTTTTTACGTACTCCCCTTGATCTAATAAATAATTAGCGATCTTAAAAAAATTGATTTTTAAAAGTTGTTTCGTTATAAAATTTGAAAACTCTGCGTATCTATGTTCCCTGCACTAAGGGATGCGTAAAAGCTATAGGGCTGAAATTGTTTCTATAAACTTCCTTCGAACTAATAAATAATACGCGATCGTAAAATGAACATTTATTTTTAAATTCATTGACGATACAATTCCAAAGTACGGTTAATCAGCACTTTGCACTTTTTCACCCCTATAGGAAGGGATGCAGAATAGCGATTGAGTGGAATATTTTTTTACGTACTCCCCTTGATCTAATAAATAATTAGCGATCTTAAAAAAATTGATTTTTAAAAGTGGTTTCGTTATAAAATTTGAAAACTCTGCGTATCTATGTTCCCTGCACTAAGGGATGCGTAATAGCTATAGGGCTGAAATTGTTTCTATAAACTTCCTTCGAACTAATAAATAATACGCGATCGTAAAATGAACATTTATTTTTAAATTCATTGACGATACAATTCCAAAGTACGGTTAATCAGCAATTTGCACTTTCTCACCCCTATAGGAAGGGATGCAGAATAGCGATTGAGTGGAATATTTTTTACGTACTCCCGTTGATCTAAAAAATAATTAGCAATCTTAAAAAAATTGATTTTTAAAAGTGGTTTCGTTATAAAATTCGTAAACTCTGTATATCTATGTTTCCTGCAATAAGGTGTGCGTAATAGCAATGGGGTCAAATTTTTTCTACAAATTTCCTTCAAACTAATAAATAATGCGCGAATGTAACATGAATGTTTATCTTTAAATTTATTCATGATAAAATGCGAAAATTTGGCTAATCTCCACGTTGCACTGTCGCAGCCCTATAGTAAGGGATGCAGAATAGCCATTGGATTGGATTTTTGTTTACGTACTCCCCTTGATCTCGTAAACAATAAGCGACCGTAAGAAAATGGTTTTTAAAAGTTCTTTTCGTTATAAAATTCGTACACTCTGTATATCTATGTTTCCTACAGTAAGGGATGCGTAATAGCGATGGGGCTGAATCTTTTTCTACAAATTCCATTCAAACTAATAAATAATGCGCGTTCGTAAAATGAACGTTTATCTTTAAATTTATTTACGATAAAATCCGAAATCGCGGTTAATCTCCACGTTGCACTTTCTCACCCCTACAGTAAGGGATGCAGAATAGCTATTGGATTGGATTTTTGTTTACGTACTCCCCTTGATCTAATGAAAAATTAGCGATGAGACATATTACGGTTTTGAAAAATTTTTTTGGTTATTAAATCCAAAGACTCATTATACCTATGTGTCCAGTTCTAAGGAATGCGTAATACCGATGGGGCTGAATTTTATTTTTACAGTTGGATATTTGTTTACGTACCCTCCTTAATGTAATAAACAATTAACGATTATAAAAAATGGTATTCTCAAAATATATTTTATAATAAAATCCTAAAATTCAATATTCGTAATAGCGATTGTGTTGAAATTATTTTCTATGCTTGCCTTCATCTAATTGACAACAAACGATAAGAAAAAAAACGTTTTCTAAATTTTTTTGTTACTAAGTCCAAAAATCCAGTGCAGCTGTAATTTACGTATCCTAACCCCTAAAATAGGGGTTGCATAATAGCAATCGGGTTTAAATTTGGTAAAACAGCTTCCTTTTACCTTCTGATTATTATTCCATAATAAAAAGAATGTTTTTCGCAATGTTGTGCAACAATAAAATCCAAGAAATGTATAATCGGCTCTTTTTACATTGTGACTCCCCAGTGGAAGGGATGCGACATAGCGATCGGGGTCACATTTTGGTTACAATCATTTTTAGGCGTAATTAAGGGGTTATGACAGTGTTAAAACCTGAAAAAAAAGAAAAATTGTTAGTGTTGAAAAAAATTAATAGATATATAGGTGCTCTAAAAACTATATTTTTGCTTTCAAATACAAGTATTATACATCACTTTTATGCATAAATAATATGCATAAAGTGAGTGTAACATTTAAAAACAATTAAAGGTATTTGCTTACCAAAAATCATGATTTTCATCACTTTTATTTACTTGCCGCATGTTTCTGATGGAACCGTACCATCAATCCTGTTGAATCAAAGTGCCAAATCTTCATTATGAGTCTGATCTCAGACTAAGTGGAACAGATTCCTGAAAAACACAAAATTAATATAATTAATTAAACATATATTGACAATATTAATAATTATAGTGAATGTTACATATGTAAACATACGTAACATTCACTTTGAACTTATTTTTGCCAATTCTTCTCCACTCAGTTTGTGACCGTACTCATTAGGAAGGTTTTCCACTTTGGTTCATCCGGATTGATGTTATGGTTCCTTCAGAAAGCTGCGGCAAGTACATCAAAAGCATGAAAAAACTAAATTTGAGTAAAAGGCATTTAAAGTTTATAATGTAAATCATACAAATGAACTCAGCTATACTTACAGAAAATATCCGGCATACCTTGATTTGCTTTTGGTACTCAAATATACATACAATAAAGTATATTTGATGGTACGCGCTTGTCATGCTGTGTGATAATAGCATTTAGAAGCTGAAAATAAAATAAAAATTATCGTTAGCTATTCATAATCAAGTTATGTTTATGAATTACAGTTACATACAATACTTACCATTATTAAATACACTTCAAGTTCTTAAAAGGTATGCAAAATAATACTTCAGGCAGTCAATATAAGCTCCCATTTTGCTGGCTTGCACCCGTATACCTAAAAGCAAAAAATATACCAACAAAGAAAAAGCTCATTATGAACACTGTTATTACAAATTAGTTTCCAATACTTATCTGAATAATGTTTGTACTCTGCAGAAGCTCTTGCACTTTTGCAACACCACTATAAGGTTATAAGCATTGCTACAGCAGCTAGCAGACTAACTGCACTGATCTAGTATCTTGGATGAAAAACAGCTGTTTGGCTGCTTTCTGCTGCTTTACAGAAAATTCTACTATACCGATCAAACAGAAATCTTCATTCTCGACTAGACGCTGTGAGGCACAACCTATTCGAGTGGCAAATTCAAATTTGTTGAATGCCTTTACTTTAACACATTGAGTTTAGTAACATAAAATCACACATAGAAAAATTAATTTTACAGATTTTATTTATTTTACGGAAATAATTAAATTAATAACTCTTGAGAAAAAAACGGTTAGTAAAACGGTTTTTAAGTCATATTTTCAGTAAGATTTCTCATGAAATTACTCTGTAAAAAGTGGGTTAGAACAATCCTTTCCACAAGTTTGGCTTAATTAAAATATTTAAAAATCACGATTTTTCAAAAATTTACTTGAAACAGATTTGTTAGTTTTTTGTTAATATCTTCGAGGAAAATTTTTTTAGCCAAAAACGGCTTTCAGGACCATATTCTACAGACTATTAACTATGAAAAAAGTGAATAAAAAAAAATGGGTATTTTCAAAATTTTAACACTGTCATAACCCCTTAAGCGATAGCAAATGTAAAAAGTTTAGTTTTTAAAAAGAATTTTTTTTCTCGGAACTTCAGGCCGCGTGCGCAGTAATTTCGTATTGCCCATCGGCCGGTGTAAATGAACTAAACCTTCTAGAGATGTCGAGAGAAATATCATCATTTAGGGTATTATTTCAACTATATTGATGAATATTAATTAAAGAAATAAAGAGAGTTATGTAGATGTAATGCAGTTGTTAAAGAATTAAAATTATACCAAAAATAGTGCCTAAATAAACCGGTCCATACCTATAAAACTTACATACATACAAATAGTCTATCGGCAACCTATAAGCTGCAACTATTTTTTGTGTACTACGAATTAAAATCCTGTCCTGGAGAGAGAGAGAGAGAGAGAGAGAGAGATCTCTCGAGGAGATAGAGGAGACGAGAGAGAGAGAGACAGAGAGAGAGAGAGAGAGAGAGAGAGAGAGAGAGAGAGAGAGAGAGAGAGAGAGAGAGAGAGAGAGAGAGAGAGAGAGAGAGAGAGAGAGAGAGAGAGAGAGAGAGAGAGAGAGAGAGAGAGAGAGAGAGAGAGAGAGAGAGAGAGAGAGAGAGAGAGAGAGAGAGAGAGAGAGAGAGAGAGAGAGAGAGAGAGAGAGAGAGAGAGAGAGAGAGAGAGAGAGAGAGAGAGAGAGAGAGAGAGAGAGAGAGAGAGAGAGAGAGAGAGAGAGAGAGAGAGAGAGAGAGAGAGAGAGAGAGAGAGAGAGAGAGAGAGAGAGAGAGAGAGAGAGAGAGAGAGAGAGAGAGAGAGAGAGAGAGAGAGAGAGAGAGAGAGAGAGAGAGAGAGAGAGAGAGAGAGAGAGATCGAGAGATTTTAATGAATGTGTTTATTCTTAAACAATATAACCTACCATTAACCATCAAATTTACGAGAACTCACATCTAACCGTGAATTCTTTAAAGAACAAATTGAAGATATGAATAGAGAGAGAGAGAGAGAGAGAGAGAGAGAGAGAGAGAGAGAGAGAGAGAAAGAGTTAAATTACTTACTGTAAGCACACTTTGTTAAAAATTTGTTGTGCGGATCCGGCTGCACTGACGCTTGCGCTCTCCTTGCATAAAAGTCGAAGCTTTTTCTTTTCCAAGCTTTCATGGCTGCTTTTCAAGCAGTTGTGAGGCTCTCCGTAGAGGCGCGCTTCCTCCAAATTCCCATTTGGGACCTTCAGCTTGGCTTTACAGCCGGGCTTTATACAAGCCCATCTAAAATTAAATAATATTATATATTATATAATTATAATTACTTATATTAATACGTAAGTATGCAAAAGAAAAGATAAAAATACGTCAGATTCAGCGAGGAAAAGAAATTGGAGTAGAAATAAACTATTTTATATTATTTTATAACTTACCTTGTCCTTTCCTTATTCTTTACACCATAATTGTACCCTTGGTAGTGCAGGCCTCTCAATTTAAAAATTTCCGTCGGCGCTCTGTCCATGACGATGATTGCACGATGGTTATGGTTATGGTTGTATTTAAAAAGAAAGTACTTACATGCTTTATTGAATGAATTATGCCTTAAGTGAAAACAAAACAGTAGAGACGGTTAAGACATTATTTAAGTATTTACTTAAGTAAACGTTTATACTGTTTTGTTTTTACCTTAGCTGACTTAATTCATTTAATTAAGCAGTTAATACTTAACTATTGACTTAAGTATTTACTTAAGTATTTTCTTATCGTTCATTCGTAACTTTAATTCCGGAATTCGGTGTTCAAAATAATGCGAATTCAGAACACCGAAATTATTAAAAATTATAAAAAAATGAAATCAACATTCAAAAGCTTTCTCTTTAAGAAAGCAATTTTTTGTCAATTCTATTTTAACCTTATCATATTTAAGCGAGCAGAGTCACCTTGACTAAGAGGGAAAACGTAACTATCTTCTTTGCATTTAAAAAATAGCTCAAGTATTTACTTAAGACATTACTTAAGTATTTACTGAAGTATTTACTTAAGACATTACTTAAGTATTTACTTAAGACATTACTTAAGTATTTACTAAAGTATTTACTTAAGACATTACTTAAGTATTTACTAAAGTATTTACTTAAGACATTACTTAAGTATTTACTTAAGAAATTACTCAAGTATTTATTTAAATAAATGTTTAAGTAACTACTGTAGTATTTACTTAAGAAATTTCTCAAGAAATTATTGAATAAATAACTTTAAAAAATTTTTTCGTAAATTTTTTTAAAGTAATTACTTGAGTATTTACTTAATCATTTACTTAAGTATTCGCTTAAGTTTTTACTTAATCAATGTCTCAAAACAACAAACGATATTCAATTGTTTGTAGTTTAAAATTCGATGGGAATTTTCAAATATCGGCGCTCCTGATTGGTGGGAATTTCGCCGATTCGGAAAAATGCATATGACCCCATATGGCGGGCCTAGGACTCGAGAATTTTTTTAACAGAACGATTCACCGGTGCCAAGGTGGTAATGCGGCACCGGTCGGTTGATGTCCTGCCTCGACCTAATCGAAGACCTCGACCTTTCCGTTCCTAATAATGTGAAAACACGAAAGTTGTTTTGCGAATTAGCCACTGAAGAGGGGATAAAAATATCCCGAAACGTTTGGCAATTTTTAAAATAAACAACTTGGCTCGAAGAGACGCATCAATTTTTTATTCTACACAAACGAATTTGCTTGCGATATTAATGATGATAACAAGGACAGTCTTCATTTAAATAACACTAATTCATACGCACATCTAATTTCAACATTAACAGATGCACAAAGAATTATTTATAATATGATAATAAATTCTATTAATAGAAAATCATATGATAATTGTATATTTATAGATGGTCCTAGAGGTACCGGTAAAAGTTATTTATTAAATGCACTTATAATTTATTTCAAAATAAATGATATTAAATTTTTAACGGTTGCATGAACTGGAATCGCTGCTAATTTATTACAAGATGGAAAAATTGCACATACAACATTCAAATTACCATTAAACGTTAATGAACAAAGTACGTGCAACATAACTGCAAACAGTATTATTGACCATGTAATGAAGGATGTTCAAGTTATTATTTGGGATGAAATATCAATGACTTCCAAGTACGCATTTGAGGCAGTTGATCGAATGTTTAAAGATATTTGTAATAACAACGATATTTTTGGTAATAAAATCATCATTGTATCTGGAGATTTTCGGCAAAATATTACCAGCTAATAGACATGGAAACAGAACACAAATAATTGAAAGCTGTATATAAAAGAGTAATCTATGGGACAGTTTCAAAATTGTAAGTTTAAAAGAAAATAAACGTTGTAACGTGAAATTTACTCGCCCGCACGAGAATTCCCGCTAGTGTACAAAGTATTTCTTTTGCGCAGCTTACTCTTTTACTCCGGCTCGTGATGTTCCTGCAATGCTGAAAAGCAGGATAGTGTTGTCAATTAGGGTTAAATAAATATTAAATGCCAATAGTTAAGATTAATAAAACACAAATATATTATCGTATTACGTACACGATCAATTATTCAACAACCGATTGAATTTATGTAAAGGCATGGGCACGCGGCCGTATAACTAACTCCGGGATTGACTGTTGATGGCTAGGGAAAGGGCCGCGAAAAAATCATCTACGAGTGACTTTACTTCAAATTGAAACAAAACGGATGAACTGCAATCCGCTGTAAATCGCGAAAGTTTCTTCTATGTTCGAAACGACGAAACCGCCACCTAACTTCTCTACATCTGCGCCATAAAAATAATAATCATCAAATACATTTATGAGAAAATGTTACCAAATTCCTCTATAAATGTAGTCGGCTCAACTCCTCCAATATCCTTTTCCTCCAAAATGTAAACTCCACCAAAAGAAATAATTAGGGAGACGATACCGCACTTCCCAAACTTCTTCGATAATTTCAACCAACGGACCAAAATGGCGTCACAAAATAAAATAGATAATGGTCTGCTGAAAAACGACTACTTGCGTTGAACACCGGTGACGGAATGGCCGAGGCCGACGCACCGCTTGAGGAAGGATGCCGCGTTTTCCCACCCGGCCTCCATCTTCACGGAAACGCGGTATCGGCCTCCAAAATTACACAATTGGTCATTCTTCCTAAAAGAATCCCCTAATGGTTTATCGAAAACTACCACCAATCTCTTTCTTTATCTATGAGTTTCCCCAGCGTCCTCTTTTCTAAATCCTAATTTAGTCATTGGCTTAGAACTCAATTATCATCTTCTATGTATTTCCTGAATATGCAAATTCGCACCCCTCTATTGATATTGATCAATCAATCAATCATGTCGATATCCATCCGGTGGCTCCACCTATAGATAAACTGTAGGGCGCGCGGTATTCAAAAATCCTCTATTATCAACGATATAATCATAGAACAACATCTATCGAATCACCGTAGATCCCTAGCCCATACATTCCCCTATACGTCTTTATGACTTCCGAGAGTCAACATAAAGTTAACTTTACCGCGACACGCCTCAGTCATGCGTTCACAAACTCTCTCCCGGCGTTCCAAACGCCATCAAATATGCTCCGCTATATCCCTCTCTATCTTTCTTACACGCTCGACTCTCACTGTCGCTATACTTTTCTCTCCCGTGACTCCCGCCGACTCTCTCTCTCTCTCTCTCTCTCTCTCACTCTCGATTGCTCGCGCCAACTCCCTCTCTTTCCCACACACACACTCTCATGCATATGACCGCGCGCGCTCGCCATTACCTCGCTTCCTGCCGTGCCCCCTCCCGAGCGCCGGCGCGCTGCGCAGGTGTGACTCGAGATCTCACATCCTGCGCTCCGCACGCGGTCGGTCAGAGGCAACTCCTGCGAGCACCACCGAGCGCTGGCTTCGCTCCAGGAGCTGTCAACTCGCCAAGAGTGAATTAGCTGGCTATGCAATAATGTTCACGACGCAGCAATAATTATTGCTATCTGCTGGATATCCAAGTTTTCCTCCATGAACCTCTACAACCTATACGAGAACCTGAAACAGAAATTCTCCCTGAACACTGGAACACTACATGACCCTGAAACAACAAAAAGTCCTCTAATTCCACTATAAGATCCGCAAGATAGATAGATTTGATCAACCAATCAAATAACAGAACCACCATTTCCAAATAAAACTATTTATTTAAAAAAAACCAAAAAACTAGCGCGGCCCTGGAGCCAGAGCCGCCAGCAGGAGGTCGCGCACCTCTGCTGGCGCATTTACTAGCTGCCTAATGGTCAGTAAATAATCTGTGACGATGCCGCCAGCTGCAGGACCATCGCCGATGGTGGAGGTGGCCGGAGTGGAGCTTGCCACTTTTCTCCTGGGTTGGCCCTCTCGACGCCGTAGTTGGGCGGTCTCCTCGTAGGTTGGAGGCGGCTCATAATACTCCTCCTCCTCGAATCTCACTCTACGGGGGGGGGATAAGATGGAGCCAAGGGTCCATGAGGCTCAACGCGTACTGCATGACTCCCGCCACTACATCCCCGTTTTCGCCTCTCACTAGAATCAGGATATCGTCAGCATAAGCCTGCGCGTATATACCTGCATCCTCCAGCTTCCTCAACAAACCGTCCACTACCATACACCACAGAGTGGGAGATAGTACTCCCCCTTGTGGGCATCCCTTCTCCACTCTGCAGCTCCTAGAGCTCATGCCCCAGTGCGTCTCCACCACCCTGCTGCTAAGCATACCCCATATCCAGTTGAAAACCGTCTGGGAGACACCGTGCTCCACCAGTCCGTGCGCCATGGTTTCCCTAGTAGTGTGGTTAAATGCATCATCTACGTCCAGGAAAGCCGCCAGTACTAATCCTCTCCTTTACATACCCTTCTCTATTCGGAAGACAGCCTCGGTTAGTGCCGTCTCTACCGATTTCCCCGCCTGGTAAGCGTGCTGTCCACTGAGTAGTGGTGCCGTTTCCAGGCATTCTTCTTTTATATACCTATCTACTAGCCTTTCCAGCGCTTTCAAGAGAAACGAGGTCAGGCTGATAGGTCTATAATCCCCTGCGACCGAATGCTGTGCCTTCCCTGGTTTAGGGAGAAACACCACTTTCGCCCTTCTCCATTTGCCTGGTGTGTACCCATATGCCAGGCACGCCCTAAATAACTTCTCTACTGCAGTCCCGAGTATCGTCTCCCCCTGCTGTAACAAGGCCGGAAAAATTCCGTCCAATCCTGCAGCTTTATATGGCTCAAATGAGTCCAAAGCCCATTTTATTCTTCTCCTACTAGTGATGCGCCTGGCTATTCGCCAGTCGCATCCACTAGGCCTGTGTCCTATTCTTTCCTCCTTTCCTCCCACTTGATGGTCCGGGAAATGCTTCCTAAGCAGCTCTGAGAGAGCATCCTCCGCACTTTCCGCCCAACCCTCTCCTACCTTGATTGTGTCAGCCAAGGTGCCCTTGGGATGCTGAAGTATTCTGCACAACCTGGCCGTGTCCTTAAGGTCCGTCCACGTACTGCAGACCCTCCTCCACCCCGTGGTCCTGGCATCCTCAACAGCCTTCTTGTATTCTCTGCGCGCTAACCTAAATCTATACATATCCTCCTCCGTCCTGGTTCGCTTGGACCTATTTCGGAGTCTTATTACGCCCTTACGTAAGAACCTCCCGTAGGACCTCGGAAAGGTACCTATCCTCGATGCCAGACTCTCCCTGTAGCCTTGCCAGTTGGTCTTCTTTGGGTTTCTCCCATAAGTCGCCAACGTACTTTCGCCACCAATGTTGGACACAATCTGATTGTGATCCGACATCGTAACCTCTTCCGAGACCCTCCATCCCTTTATCTTTGACCACAGAGACCTCGTTGTGAGAGTGATGTCGATGACTTCCTCCCTTATCGAGTTCTCAAACGTTGGTTTATTGCCTACGTTCATTACATCCATGTTCGTGGTTGCCAGAAAACCCAGCAGACCTTCCCCTCTCTCATTTATATCAGAACTTCCCCACACCGTGTGGTGTGCGTTTGCATCGCACCCCATCACCAGCTCGGTTCCGATCCTCTCGCACTGCCTAATTAGAGCCTCTACTTCATCTGGCGGGCATTTCCCCTCGTAGGGAAAGTACGCCGCTGCCACGAGTAGGTCCTTTGTGACCCCTCCTACCGTATACTTCACCCTGGCTGTGGCCAGGTCCTTCGTGCAGTGCCTAGGCACTGTCTCAGCCTGCAGTCCTTTTACAATGATACAAGCTCTTACAGAGTTCCCTGCACCACTGATCCGAGCTCCGCAGCTGTTTAAGCCCGTAACCCTGCCTTTAATAATCCAAGGTTCTTGAATTAGGCAGATATCTGTATCTACCTCTGCCATGCGCTTAGCTAGAACAGCCGTGGCGCTTTTGCAGTGGTGTAAGTTGATGTGCGCGAACGCAATTGTGGTTGCTGCTACAGAGCTAGCCCCCATTGTCGCGCCCGCGCCTTGCCTCGTCCCCCTGATCGTCATTAGGGGTTTTCTCCTCTATGGCCGCTGCTCCCTCCTCTGCCCTGGTCGTTTCCACCTCCATAGCATTCTCCTCCTTCTTTTCCCCTTGCCCTTCGTCCTTTCCCTTCAGGGGGACGACATGCCCCCACTACTCCCCAGAAAAGTTCGCCAGTCTAGGGCCTTCAGAGCCTCGACCTCCTCCCCTTCCAGGAGTATCCTACAACCATCTCCTCCCTTCCCTCGACCTCGGCCCCTTTGGTGGCCTTCTGAGAGCCGGTCACCACCCAGGTTTCAGCCTTGAGGGTCGGGTTCTGTCGCCCTATGTTCTTGATCACCACTTTAGGATCCTTGGATCCCAGGCAGTAGATCAAAGCCCTAGTCATCTTGGCTAGTTCCCCCATGCCAACCGCCTTGACATGGCTTGTCCTCGGCCGCTTTACAGTTGAGGATCAACGCTCTCCTCTGCTGCCAGTTTTCCCAAAAATTGGAAAAGTAGGCGCCATTAGGTGCGTCGAAAATCTCCCCATCAATGCTGTCGAGGACCTCATTCGCTTCCTCCGCGCTCAGTCGAGCGTCAGAGTACTGCAGCGGAACAATGGCCACCTTCAGTTCTGTGGCCACCACCCTGCTGTGCGCCCTCTGCCCGATGCCCGAGCCCTTCTTTCTCTCCCTCGGAGTCGAGCTATCTGATTGCGCTCTCTTAGAGGGTGTCAGTGGTACCACCTCCTCCTCCCTCCTAGCCAACGCCCTCCTCCTTCTCTCCGTTCCCGAGGGTTTTTTTCCTTTTCGACTTACCCTCAGTCATCGGGGTATCCCCCAAGACCTCCGGGTTTACCTTACCCACGGCCTCCGGCTTGCCAGCCTCAGCCTGCGATCCTACTATGTTATTTGGGCTAGGGAGCCCTTCGGTTCCAGGCGCTTTTGGGACCATTTTAAACTTTAAACTTTCATTAATCACTTCCAATAGAAAAAAATTTATAACTGGATTGTAAGAGCATCATTTGGCAATAAACATTTAACACGTACTCGCCTTTACCATTGTGTAGTATATGTTTATTGCCAAATAAAACTCTTTCAATCCAGTTATCGAAATTTTAATGTGTAACATCTATAGGCGCGCCTCGCAGAGGAGTGAAACTGCATGTGAAACAAAAGAAAACTCCGACCCAAAAAATCGCAACATCTGACAAAACGATCGCTCTCTCCGCGTGTACAGCAAGCTTGTCGCGTGCCGAGTTCTCTCTTCCCGGCTGTGGGTGCTAGTAGCAGAAAAGCATAGGAAATTACGAAAAAAACATTTGTGGCTGGCGATTAGTGATTTATTGTTTATTAGGATTAAACAAAGATGCTTTTGAAAAAAAAAATTGAATCCCAATTCATAATTTGTGATGGTGAGCTATAGCCCTGGCCTCCACATCTAGGTATCTTTGCCGTACCTGCACTCGACCCAAACGGCTTACATATGTAGACTTCACCCCAGACATTTTCTACGCTGGTTGGGCCTCTCGAGGAAGTCCCGAAATTTATAGCTCATGCCTGGTATTTATCGCTTTTCCTGGTATTAAAGCTGGTTCGTAAAGCAATAAAATATTTACCGGTAGCAGAAAGTTTCGGTTGACTAAACTTTATCCTTTTAGGTGACAATATTTTTGAAATTTTTTCATGATGTGATTTAAAAAACGTTGCATACATAATGCTCATTCAATAAAAAAATACCGAGACCTGCACACTTCAAATCAGCGACATCCTTTATGCAAAGTTGGTGCATCTTTCAAAAGATTTTACTTCTTCACTCGTCGAAAGCAGTATCATTATGAATTTAAGGCTTTTAATCACCAATTACTTATGCATTGCTGTTATTACCTTCATCATATTAAACTTATCTTCCAGAATATATCATGAGTATTGTTGCTACGTTTAATATATCAATTGTTGAAGTACTGATCGTTAGGACCGCAAATATATTCGATGTCGTCGTAACGCTAAAACATATGCTTCTGATCTAGTGGAAGCATCTAGAAAATAGATATACTTAGTACTTTACACTCGCTTTCTTGCTAGAAATTGATTGTTTCTATTCCAAAATTAAGATTACAGTAAAAAACCCCGAATATAAAACTTTTAAGTAGGCCCACTGTCAAAAAACGCTTTTTTAAATTAATTACTAAATAAATTAATTTTAATTACTAAATAAATTATTAGTATAACTACAGATAGAGTCTTTATAAGTAGTTCTGAGTTAAAAAGATTTTTTTTTGCCAACATACAGGGTTCTATTTCAATGGAAAAATCACAAAAAAGTACTTTTTTGGCGGGTTTTCACGTTTACCGTTGGGTTTCCCTCCATGAAAGTTAAAATAATACATAATATCAAAGTACAATTCTAAACCTTCAATTACGTTTTTAGCATGTCTCTAAGTGCTGTAGTTTCCGAGATATGATCATTTAAAGGTGGAAACAACATCGATAAATGAAATCTGTGAATTCCCTATATGAATTATTAATTTTATTTGATATGCCTAATTTTGCTTTTAAAGCGTCAGAAACTTATTTTAATACTAAATATGTACTAAAACACAATTGTATATAGTAAAAATAGATTTTGGTTATATCTGAACAATTTTTCTTGTACCAGCCTTTAGGTCAAAATACGAAGTTTCTTATTAATAGGATTAGACAGAAACAAAAAATACTGGCTATTGTTACTTGAAAAGAAGATAAAAAAAGGTGTCTATGAAATGTTTTATAAACCTAATAGTTTTTAAATTAAAACTCGTAAAGTGTTTTTCAAAATATCAAGTTTCTTATGAATAGAATTAGGGAAAACCAAAAAATATTGGCTAATTCTATTTGAAAAGAAGATAAAAGAAGTATGTGTAATATTTTCTGTAAACCTAATAGTTTTATTAATTAAAAATCATAGTCTATTGGCTTCGACTCGACGGTCGAAGTAGAAGAAAATCACCATGATTTTTAATTAAAAAAGTATTAGGTTTACAGAAAATATTATAGGTACTGTTAAGGTAATAAGAAATAAAACGCGTGGAGTAGTGTATAATAATTGAAAGTATATTTGATAATAAGAAAAAGAGTGTCTGCGATATTCTGCTCAGCACATCACGCTGGCAGCGGTGCGACTCAACTGAGACGATCGGTACATTAGGGCTATGGGTTCTCGAATATTGTTACCGGATTTACTCTCACTCTACTGTACATTTTAAAATTTTCCAGACCCTTCTAATGGCTTTATTCGTATATGTATCTGACGACGGAAAGTTTGTACCTACTTAATTGCTCTTGGTTTTCCCCAAGTCCCGAATGGCTTCGTTCGCAAAATAATAATAATTAAACTATAAATTATTTGATCCTCGCAGATGTAGAGTTTTGAGACAATTTACTTCAACAGGTACCTTTTTCTATCTTTTTTCAAGTAGAATTAGCCAGTATTTTTTTCTAATTCTATTAATAAGAAACTTGATATTTTAAAAAACACTTTATGATTTTTAATTCAAAAACTATTAGGTTTACAGGAAATTTCATAGATATCTTTTTTCGTCTTATTTTCAAAGAAAATTAGCCAGAATTTTTTGTTTTGCCTAATCATATTAATAAGAAACTTCTTATTTTGACCTAAGACCGATACAAGAAAAATTGTTTAAAAATTGTTTAAATCTACACAAAATCTATTTTTATAGTGTAAAATTGTATTTTTAGTACGTATTAATGTTAAGAAAAGATTCTAAAGCTTTGAAAGCAAAACTAGACACATCAAATAAACTTAATAATTCACAAAGGGGATTTACAGATTTCATTCTTCAATTATCTTTCCACCTTTGAATGATCGTACCTCGGAAACTAAAGAATTTAGAGACTTGTTGTAACAACTAAATTCAAGGTTTTGAACTTTACTTTGATATTATTTAATTTATTTTAACGTTCATGGGGGAAACCTAACGATAAACGTGAGAAACCACCAAATAAAGGACTTTTTTGTGATTTTTCTATTTAAATAAATCCCTGTATCTTGGCCAAAAAGAAAATCTTTGTGACCCAGAACTGCAGAGACTCAGTCTATAGTTACACTAATATTCTATATAGATTGGAACTACACAAAATACATATAGAGAAACGTGGTAATGCCCAGAAAAGAAAATTTTTACTGAAAATTGAAAAAGCGTTTTTTGAAATGGAACCAATTTAAAAGCTTTTTTATTCCGTTTCTTTCCTTCAATCTTAATTTTTGAATAGAAACAATCGATTTCCGGCAAGGGAGCGAGTATCCAAGCACTTTCGGAAATAAGCATCACTCTAATATCTATATACTTTTTTCCAGTCTGTGCATTAAGGGTACATTAGAAAAAAAAACTAGCTCTGCAAACTCCATAACGGTGAATGAAGGCATAGAAAAATTCAAAATTGGAGCTGATATGAAGGCTTATCCATCAAAAGTATATATACACAAACACATATATAGATAGATATAGTTATACCAGAGATAGTTATACCTACTTCGAGGGAACAACCGATCTTCCCATTTCACCACCTTGCGAATTAGCGCTGTTGCTTGTCTCCTCTCACTCTAATTTGTTAATCAAATAATTGTAAAAAATTGAAAATGTTATGAATATAAAATTTTTAAAAATGTAACTTTATAAAAAATTGTTAAACTTTGTTGAGAGCGTGATGAGCATGATTTTTTTTCTCGAGAAACAGGACCTTACTCAATTACTCAAAGAATACGTATGAATTTTTTCAAACATTTTTGAGCAAATTTTGATTTTTTTCAATTTTCACAAAAATAAATAAAGCTCAAAAATGATTGAAAAAATTCATACGTATTCTTTGATTAATTTTAAGCATTTTTTATTCTACAACATTTTTTCGTTAAGGTCCTATTTTTCGAGAAAAAAAATCATGTTAACATCACGCTCTCAACAAAGTTTAACAAAACACTGTTTCACAAAGACCGCCGTCGTTTTTTAAAAAAAAATCATAGACAAAAAAGCTCAACCAGATCGAAAAATTTCAGATATTTTGTGAACTTTAGTACGTATTTACGACAGTAAAGATAAAATTCCTTCTCCCTCTAAATTCAGATTGAAAAAATACGCTTAAAAAAACGAATTATTTTTTAATTTTTACACATATACCCAAATACCAAAAAACACTCCTTTGATTTCGGGGGAATACTATTTTTTCGTGTTCTGGGGGTCCTATAGAACAAAAAAAAACGCTGCCCCAGACGAGTCTCACGAGATTTATTTTTGGTCGATTTCTGCTGCAATTATCTGAATTATTTTGGCGGATTTTCCCATATGCAATGAATCGTAAAAACGTTACAATTTTGCACATTTGAACATTACAGGGTTAATCTGCGCTAAAATGTCTCTTAGAAACACATTGTCTGCATATTCCTCATGTAACTTTATATATTTACAATAATTATAAATAAAATTGATTAATTAATTAAATACTGAATTAAACTTTCGATTTCATAACAATTCTTTATCTACCACAATTGTTGCTCATACACACGGCACTTCTTATTCTCAACGTTTGCTCCTTCGACTTCGATACATTCTAATTTGCATTAAACTCATTTGAAGTTACCACTTTTGTCGCGCCTCCCGTGACGCACATATTTTATTAAGTTACTAGTTTTTAAGCAAGCAACTGATTGCTAGATCATTAATTTTTACGACTTCAAATGGCTACATAGATTTGTCATGTTGATTTTTAATACTCGTACGGGTATACTTTTAGAGTCAGAATAATTACTTTTCTTAATTAATTAAAATTTATGAGATAGCTTTATTTAACCCATTAACGTCAGATGGACACGTTTGCACATGCTCGCTTTCAACACTGTATAGAAGAGTCGAATCGGTTAGAAAAAAATATGAAACCCATGTTTTCTGATAGATTTTGTAGCGAACTTTCAGAATCCGGGGTCAAAATTTCGAAAAAAGCTTTTTTGAGCCTTTTTTACATTATAGGGAATTTTTCAACTTCTTTTTGAAAATCCAAATTTTTCACCCGGATTCCGATAAACTAGAGGTCTAGAACCTTCATAAATCGTGCACAAAATATTTTTCCTTTAAAACCGTACCCTTAAAATTTCAAAATACAACTTTGCGAATCCAAAATGGCGGCCGAAAGTCAGAAAAAATAATGAAATAATGATTCATTTCTTATTCGAAAAGGATTCACTTTATGAAAAAATGTCACTGAATAAAAAGTGTATAGAATCATTCAAGGAATACGTGTGAATTTTTTCAGGACGTTTCGCGAAAATTTTTAATTTTTCCGGATCACTTGATTTTTTTGTTCTGGCCATTTTCCGGAAAAATTAAAAATTTTCGCGAAACGTCCTGAAAAAATTCACACGTATTCCTTGAATGATTCTATACACTTTTTATTCAGTGACATTTTTTCATAAAGTGAATCCTTTTCGAATAAGAAATGAATCATTATTTCATTATTTTTTCTGACTTTCGGCCGCCATTTTGGATTCGCAAAGTTGTATTTTGAAATTTTTAAGGGTAAGGTTTTAAAGGAAAAATATTTTGTGCACGATTGATGAAGGTTCTAGACCTCTAGATTTAAAAAAAAAGAAAAATTTCCAGTTTTTTTCCCTATAATGTAAAAGAAAGGCTCAAAAAAGCTTTTCTTCGAAAAGTTTGTTTTGACACCGGATTCTGAAAGCTCGCTAAAAAATCTATCAGAAAACATGGATCGCATATTTTTTTCTGACTGATTCGACACTTCTATACACCGTTGAAAATGAGCATGTGCAAACGCGCACATCTGACGTTAATGGGTTAATACTGAAGAATTTACATTTTCTAAACTCAGAAGAGTATCATTACAACGAAACTTAAATATCATTTTTAAATTCAATGCAAAAATTTTAATTATTTTATACAATTGATAGAAGTAGCACTTTTATTAATGAATTTATCCATTGGTCGTTATTTTATGTAGAGTATAGAAGGCATGAATCGATGTCCTCGAGACAAGAATTGTAGCGAACAGTGCCACCATAGTCATAGACAAATGCCAATTTCTTATTAAAAAATAAAATAAAATACGAAAAACAACGAAAACATGAAAATTCTATAAATCTAACATTTAAATTGAGCGTCTTCGTTAATTTGACAACATCGATAGGTTTATTTACTGACTTCGATTACTTTAAGTTATGACTACAATAAATAGTGATTTATAACTAATTAGATATCATTACGAATATAACATGGTCATTTTTATTAAAATACTATTATGAAAAGCGTTGGTGTACTATTATTTTAAAAAGTTTGTTGCAGAAGGTGGCAGATATGCTGACGTGGATGATCGAGTGGATGTTCAAGTGGATGTTCGTTTTTATATTTGTACGTTAAGAATGTCTGCGTGATTTATGAAATAAAAGGGCAGAGAAAGGGCGAAAAATGCTGCCAAGTTTTTTGCTCGCTTTTTTAAACCTAGCTTATAGTTATTGATGTGAAACATCTATAGGCGCTGCAACGGTATTTTAAACAGACGAAAATTCCGACCAAAAATAAATCCGAAAAACATATGGTGCAGCGTTATAACCGATTTCCCCTCTCCATCTCCGCATACAGCAAGTGACGTGCCGAGTCCTCTCGTCGCGGCTATGCGGCGGCTGCTACAGCAGAAAAGTATAGGAAATTAGGAAAATGCATAAGTGCGACAGAGACAGGCTTCCCTTCCCTCAATGTTCTCTCGTTTCCCACCTTATTTCCCACTCTAACCGATGCCAACCATCGAGTTTGACGCACGACAGAAAAAAAGGTCAGGCCTATCGATAGTCAGTGCAAAAAAAGGAGTCGGCCAGAGAGTGAGGAACGAGAGAAAATTGAGGACGGGAAAGCCTGTCTCTGTCGCTTTTATGCATTTTCCTATGCTCTCACGGGTTTTCCTATGTTTCGTTTCCTCCTAGTTCTTATAGTTAATGTGTGTATGCACTGTGCATGTAGTGCGCGTGTGCATGCGTGAATGCGTGTGCGTGTGCATGCGTGCGTGCGTGCGTGCGTGCGTGTGTGTGCGTGTGTCACGTTTAGTGCCTCCACGGATTTTAATGAGTTTAAAGTTTAATTATTATCACAAAATTTTTAAGCTACGTAGCGAAGCAATACCAATTACTATATATAAAATATACACATTGGTTTAAACCAAGATTTTCTTAAGTGCAAAAAGTTACAGGTAGGTAAAAAAAAGTGAGCTGTCTCGGGATAGCTGACAGATGCGAAACATCGAATTTGATAATTATTGAAAGAAGTTTATAGTAAAGGAAGAAAATGAAATAAAATAAAAAATTTTTTACATCAATAAAAAATATCAAATTTGAACGATATTCAAGGAAGTGTCAAAATATTTGACGTACTTGCTTTATAGTTAGAAACACAATGCGAGAATTTCGCGATTTTTCTGTATCATTCATACCGATAATTTTTTGCACTTAAGAAAATCTGGTATAGAATTGTTACAAGTGGCTGGGTTTAGACTCGTTACCCGCTCCGATATGTATTTCAGTATAATTATTTAACTTACCTTTTTCTGCTTCTCTTGTCTTGTTTTGCTACTGCTGTCCTCGTCTGTTTCTTTCTGCTTACTCGTCGTATTTGAAATAACGGATGATAGGTTGTTGAAAATGATGCACTCTCAGTTTTGCTTTTAGTACGATTTCTTACGTATTTCCTTTCACGATATTTTTCGATTACAATGTCACTTATTGAGTACTTGGTAGTACGACAAAATTTCCGCACATTTACGAACCGCGAGGTACGGAGTTCGGAATTAAACACGAGACTAATTAAAATGAGGCCAATTCGACTCTTTTAAAGCCTGAATACGTTGACCAATTCTTAAAGTGTAACGCTTGTGACGGTCTACTGTCAGCGGAGGCTCGCCTGGACACCACCGGAGCCGGTAAAATAAATAGCAACGAGAACGTTACTTATACCCGGTGGTGTTTACAGGTACGAGCAAATCCAGCAGCCAGGCAGTCAGCGAGCGAGAGAGAAAGAAAGAAGGAGAAACACGACCAGCGCCGCGCGAGCAGAAGAGAACAGCACAGAGAGAGAGGAAGAAGCGGCAGCAGCAGAGATAGGGAGATACCGCTCGGCAGCGTGGAGAGCGAAGCCACGAGGCGTACGCACGCGAGCGACCGCCGCCATGTTGGCTAGCACAGCAAAGACGAATGAGAGCGAGTGAGAGCGGAATAGAAAGAGAAGAAGAATAGAGTAATGTGAGCAGAGAGAGTGGAGGCATGTTATGAGCCTTGTATGTCATTGGCGAAGATTGGAGGTCTGCGGCTCTGTCCACAACATGCAACGAGCGAGAAGTATTGTAGCGAGAAAACTATGTCAGAAATACCGAGCGAATGAATTGTACAGCCAGATACAACGACAGCCAGAGAATTCAAATTAATGTATTTGAATCTCGCGCGCGCGACGACACATTAGTTAAGAGGGCGCTAGATGGATATATGTGCTATATTGGACTAACGCGCGACATCACGTGATTAGACAGATATAGTTAGGAATCTACATGAGAGTAAGAGAGACAGAAAGAGACGCCGCGGCCGAGAAGACACGGAATGCAACAGGTAGTATCAGTATCCAGTGAGCAGCAGAATTGACAGGACATTCGCCAGCACTCGATTTCCCTCCGCAATTTCTCAGCCAAAAATCTCCAGTAGTTAATCTGTTGAGATCCGTTTTCGGAACAGTCTTTGCGGTACGAGTGGACGAGCTATTACCAGATTTCTGCCAGGTAGACAAAATACATTACGTAAAGTGAGCGTTTCCCCCGCGTCGGCCGGACATTACCGCTAGAGCGTGCTTTCAGCGCACGCTTATTCAATTCGTTTCTTACTTGAATAAATGCCAGGCAATTAATTGGACATCGGATATTTTTTTCCAAGTACTTTCTGCAATATTTGTTAACATATTTTCTGAAAATGTAACTCCATCTGTTACATTAATTTTACAAGGTTTTGGTTCTTTAATCAACCATTCTTCATCTCCTATTTCAAAATTTACTGGTTTAATAAATCTGTCATAGTATGTTTTGGACTTTTCCTTTGAAATTATCAAATTTTCACGAGCTAAATTAGCAATGTCTTTCATATTTGTAATTAAATTAGATAAATAATTATTATATGTCGGTAATTGTTCTGAAACTTTTCAAGGTTCAGATGAAAGTAAATTTGGTGGATAAGCAAATACTAATTCATATGGCATAAATTTATGTGCATTATGAATACTTGTATTATATTGAAACTGTGCTAATTCTAATAAATCATCCCATGAAATATTTTTACAAGAAAAATTCTATAAATATTAACACAATGGGTGATGAGCTCTTTCTAAAGAACCATTAGATTGTGGTGAAAAAGAAGTTGTTTCAATTTTTGAAAATTTAAATCTCTTTGCTACAGCTTTCGTCAATTTACTTGTAAAATTTGTACCTCTATCAGTTAACACTACTTTTGGTGAACTAAAAATAAACATGAATTTTTTTATGAATGCATCAGCTACCGTTTCAGGTGATCTGGTAACGGTACTGCAATTAAATATTTAGAAAGTTGATCTTGTATAGTCAAAATGTATTTATTATTATTTTTAGTCACATTCAAAGGCCCTACTATATCCATAGCTACTTTGTCAAACGTTTCGAAAGGAGTGTCAGTAATTACCATAGGTTGTCGTGTTTTTACTCTTTTCAATTTATTTCTCTGACAATCATTACAATTTTTAATTCTATTTTCTATGTCTTGTTTTAAATCTTCCCAAAAATACTTAGTCCTTATACGGTTAAAAGTTCTCGTAACACCTGAATGACCACCTAATAAACTATCATGATTTTCGTGAAAAATCTTATCCCTATCTTTTAAATCCACATATTGTATTTAATTCAAACAAATTACTATTTTTATTCCAGAATTTTCAAAAACGTGTTCTAAAATTTCTTCAATATCTGACTAATTTAAATTATGTATTTTTAGATCTCTTAAAATACTAAAATGATGAATTTTTTCTGACAATAAAATATTCTTTAATTTCTTAAAAATCTGCAATATTTTTTCTTTAATCATAAACACTGATTGAGCTACATTAATACATAAAACAAAAATTTTAAATGCTTTAAAAGTTATCATTTCTACCTCATTTAATTGTATATTAGAAGAAATATTGTTTTTCTTAATAAAAGTATTAGTATTTATATCTAAACCTTCGCCTTTATCATCTATAAAATGTACGATATTGTCTTTTCTATATTGAATTAATTTCTTAGTATATTCAATATTTTTTTCTATAGAATTTTACACTAATTCACTATTATTTTTATCTACCCTTATCAAATCCAAAATATTATTTTTTTCCGCAATTAATTTATTTTTATTTCCCCTTTTTTATGAATTTTCTCTTTTTGCTTAATCGAAGCTTCATTTAACTTTTCTATTTTCTGATCATTTGACAAAATATCTATAAGATCTTTAGATTTTAACTGCCTCGCTTTTTGAGCTCTAGTCACTACGTTAATCTGAATATTATCTACTGGATTTCTCGATAAAGCATCAGCATTTACATTATTTTTCCCCGGTTTATAAATAATTTCATAATCATAGTCTAATAATTTCAAACGCCACCGTTGCACTCTCGAATTTTAATCAGTAGTTTTAAATGATAAGAATGGCTTATGATCATTAACAATATAAAATTTATTCCCGTAGATATAATTCCTAAAAGTCTTTACAGCGAACATTATTGCTAAAGCTTCGCTTTCATATGTATGATAATTTTTTTCTACTGCCTTTAATTCTCTAGAAGCAAATACTACTGGTCTATCTTCGTCAATTTCCCCTTGAGAAAGTACACAACCGATAACAAATTCTGAAGCATCAGTCGTAATAATTGTTACGTCTGAACACGTATATACAATCTTACTTGAATTCGCGATGGTTCTGGATATAAGAAATAAAAACTCAGTACACCAAAATATGTGTATGTATATAGATGTATGTATTAGAATCATTTATCGAACTTGATTTTACAATCTGTTTCCCCATGCTTTGCGATCGTTGAGCGATCGCATTACCGGATGAGGGGTCGGGTAAATACGAGACCAGAATCTACATGAAAGCCTTAGACAATATAGAATCGAGAAAAGTACCTCGCTATTAGTGTGAAAGTGTGTTCGTGCGTGTGTATATAT
This sequence comes from Philotrypesis tridentata, assembly GCA_018906965.1. NCBI lineage: Eukaryota > Metazoa > Arthropoda > Insecta > Hymenoptera > Pteromalidae > Philotrypesis > Philotrypesis tridentata. Next base: position 20,695 of record JACCIB010001140.1, on the reverse strand, counting down.
ATACATATATATATATATATATATCACATATATGTATATTCTCATATGTATGTTTAATCGTTAAATCCGGTAATTGATTTGATATACATCGGTTATTTCCAGTAAGCATCTGTTATTTCCGGTATTTACCGGAATTTTTCTATCTACAAAAGTCAGTTCTGGTAAAAAAAAAAAATATTTGATAATAGTAAAAATAAATTTTAGAAGAAGAGATCAGAATGACGGATTAAGAAAATTATACAATTATCAGAACTCGAATACCAGGTAACCCTGAACTGGATTAGAGCGACAGTATATTTCGCCACAATTTGTGATTATTACCAATATTTTGGAATTCTACTCAGTACTTTAAAAACAGTATTTCCACTTCCGAGCAGGAAATAAAGCTTTATAGTTAAATTTCCATAGAAAATATTTCTCAAACGAATTCCGGAATAGAACGACAGAGCTATCGAGATCGCAGATAATATCTCATGATCGAAGATTCAGGCATTGACTAATCAGGATTTCCATAACAATTGAAGCATATTTTAAAATGGAATAATGAATTATATTTGCATGGAACAACTTGCCTTCGAGTCAGCAGATCTCCAAGATCCGGAATAGGACGACAACGTATTAAGTTACAAATTGTGATAACCATCATTATTTTGGGACTCAATGCTTAAACGATTTTTATTATTTTCCCTCCCAAAAGAGTGAAGGAGGATTCATTGCTTACGTTGTCAAAGAAATATTGAGCAAACGAGTACACGATTGGAACGACAGATCATTCTAAATGATGGAGAATTCGAGTTCATTTAGCATATGCAAAGAGGATAAGTACCATTTATACGATAAAGAAACGTTCCTTAAAATGTAGCAGTCTATAATATTCGCATTGATCCCCGTGCATGAACGTTCATGATCCGCATTAGCACGACATTATATCAAGTTACAAATAGTGATCTTTATCAATACCTTGGGTAACTGTACCGTGCATGGAAAAAAGAAACAATGCAAACAACTCCCAAAACAGGTGATGGAGTCTTATAGCTTATGTTCTAAAGAATTTGTGAAAACATGCATCCCGTAATAGAACGACAGAGCATTGAGAATGACGGAGAATTCTAATTGTTGAAGGATATCCTAATAGGCTAACGAGCATTTCATGGATCCGCTTGCCTCTATGTAGCCAGATTCTCGAATGCACGATTAAGACGACAGCCTATTAAAATATAAATAAAGAGTCCATCTTCCTGAACTTCTGTACGAAATATTAAGCGAACTAGTTATGGAATATCATGAAAAGACATTATAGAGCTCAGACTATTCTAACACAGAAAGATATGCTAGTAGCCTAATCAATACTTCCGTGGTGTAAAGAAAGGTTCGTTAAAAATGTAATAATTATTTGCTATAGCATTTATGCACGTGCCCGAACGTAGCCAAATAATCAACAACGGGATACAAAAGACACCACAGTTAAGTACAAATGAGGATATTCGTCAATACCTGGGGTCACCAGCTTGTGCGTTGAAAATGGTATCAATTATTTCAACGCCCAAAACAGACAATGAAACTTTATAGCTAATGGTCAGCTCCAAATAGAGAGCATGCGAATTCCAGAATAGAACGACAGAGCATTCTAGATTACAAACAATTTTTATTTACCACGGATATGGCGATGGACTAAATAGATTTTCCATGAAAATCGAAGCGTATTTCAAACCCTAATAATATCTTATTATAAGATTGTTCTCCTTGTAGTTATGCCGTCAGATATGCAAGAACCGGAACAGGACGACACTACATTAGGTTTTGAAATTGCAATGATTATCGATATTTCGCGACTCTATCCCGTACGTTAAAAAGACTTATTATTAACTGCCCTCCCAAAAGAGTGAAGGAGGCTTTATTGCTTACGTTGTCAAAGAAATATTGAGCAAAGGAGTACCCGATTAGAACGACAGATCATTCTAAATGATGGAGAATTCGAGTTGATTTAGGATATGCTAAGAGCATAAGTACCATTTACACGATAAAGAAACGTTCCTTAAAATGTAGCAATCTATAATATTCGCATTGATCCCCGTGCATGAACGTTAACAGGCGTTCATGATCCGCATAAGCACGACATTATATCAAGTTACAAATAGTGATCTTTATCAATACCTTGGGTAACTGTACCGTGCATGGAAAAAAGAAACAATGCAATCAACTCCCAAATCTGGTGAGGGCGTCTTATAGCTTATGTTCTAAAGAATTTGTGAAAACATGCATCCCGTAATAGAACGACAGAGCATTGAGAATGACGGAGAATTCTAATTGTTGAAGGATATCCTAATAGGCTAACGAGCATTTCATGGATCCGCTTGCCTCTATGTAGCCAGATTCTCGAATGCACGATTAAGACGACAGCCTATTAAAATATAAATAAAGAGTCCATCTTCCTGAACTTCTGTACGAAATATTAAGCGAACTAGTTATGGAATATCATGAAAAGGCATTATAGAGCTCAGACTATTCTATCACAGAAAGATATGCTAGTAGCCTAATCAATACTTCCGTGGTGTAAAGAAAGGTTCGTTAAAAATGTAATAATTATTTACTATAGCATTTATGCACGTGCCCGAGCGTAGCCAAATAATCAACAACGGGATTCAAAAGACACCACAGTTAATTACAAATGAGGATATTCGTCAATACCTGGGGTCACCAGCTTGTGCGTTGAAAATGGTATCAATTATTTCAACGCCCAAAACAGACAATGAAACTTTATAGCTAATGGTCTGCACCAAATAGAGAGCATGCGAATTCCAGAATAGAACGACAGAGCATTCTAGATTACAAACAATTTTTATTTACCACGGATATGGCGATGGACTAAATAGATTTTCCATGAAAATCGAAGCTTATTTCAAACCCTAATAATATCTTATTATAAGATTGTTCTCCTTGTAGTTATGCCGTCAGATTTGCAAGAACCGGAAAAGGACGACAGCACATTAGGTTTTGAAATTGCAATGATTATCGATATGTCGCGACTTTATCCCGTACGTTAAAAAGACTTATTATTAACTGCCCTCCCAAAAGAGTGAACCAGATTTATTGCTTACGTTGTCAAAGAAATATTGAGCAAAGGAGTACCCGATTAGAACGACAGATCATTCTAAATGATGGAGAATTCGAGTTGATTTAGGATATGCTAAGAGCATAAGTACCATTTACACGATAAAGAAACGTTCCTTAAAATGTAGCAATCTATAATATTCGCATTGATCCCCGTGCATGAACGTTAACAGGCGTTCATGATCCGCATAAGCACGACATTATATCAAGTTACAAATAGTGATCTTTATCAATACCTTGGGTAACTGTACCGTGCATGGAAAAAAGAAACAATGCAATCAACTCCCAAAACACGTGAGGGAGTCTTATAGCTTATGTTCTAAAAAATTAGTGAAAATATGCATCCCGTAATAGAACGACAGACCACTGGAGATGACGGAGAATTCTAATTGTTGAAGTATATCGTAATGGGCTAAGCAGCATTTCATGGATCCGCTTGCCTCAATGTAGTCGGATTCTGGAATGCACGATTAAGACGGCAGCCTATTAAAATATAAATAAAGAGTCCATCTTCCTGAACTTCTATACGAAATACTGAGCAAACTAGTTATGGAATATAATGAAAAGGCTTTATAGAGCACAAACTATTCTAACACAGAAGGATATGCTAGTAGCCTAATCAATACTTCCGTGGTATAAAAAAAGGTTCGTTAAAAATGTAATAATTATTTGCAATAGCATATATCCACGTGCCCGAGCGTAGCCAAGTAATCAACAACGGGATTCAAAAGACACCACAGTTAATTACAAATGAGGATATTCTTCAATACTTGGGGTTACTAGCTTGTGCGTTGAAAGTGGTATCAATTATATCAACGCCCAAAACAGACAATGAAACTTTATAGCTAATGGTCTGCACCAAATAGAGAGCATGCGAATTCCAGAATAGAACGACAGAGCATTCTAGATTACAAACAATTTTTATTTACCACGGATATGGCGATGGACTAAATAGATTTTCCATGAAAATCGAAGCTTATTTCAAACCCTAATAATATCTTATTATAAGATTGTTCTCCTTGTAGTTATGCCGTCAGATATGCAAGAACCGGAACAGGACGACACTACATTAGGTTTTGAAATTGCAATGATTATCGATATTTCGCGACTCTATCCCGTACGTTAAAAAGACTTATTATTAACTGCCCTCCCAAAAGAGTGAAGGAGGCTTTATTGCTTACGTTGTCAAAGAAATATTGAGCAAAGGAGTACCCGATTAGAACGACAGATGATTCTAAATGATGGAGAATTCGAGTTGATTTAGGATATGCTAAGAGCATAAGTACCATTTACACGATAAAGAAACGTTCCTTAAAATGTAGCAATCTATAATATTCGCATTGATCCCCGTGCATGAACGTTAACAGGCGTTCATGATCCGCATTAGCACGACATTATATCAAGTTACAAATAGTGATCTTTATCAATACCTTGGGTAACTGTAACGTGCATGGAAAAAAGAAACAATGCAATCAACTCCCAAATCTGGTGAGGGAGTCTTATAGCTTATGTTCTAAAAAATTAGTGAAAATATGCATCCCGTAATAGAACGACAGAGCATTGAAGATGACGGAGAATTCTAATTGTTGAAGGATATCCTAATAGGCTAACGAGCATTTCATGGATCCGCTTGCCTCTATGTAGCCAGATTCTCGAATGCACGATTAAGACGACAGCCTATTAAAATATAAATAAAGAGTCCATCTTCCTGAACTTCTGTACGAAATATTAAGCGAACTAGTTATGGAATATCATGAAAAGGCATTATAGAGCTCAGACTATTCTAACACAGAAAGATATGCTAGTAGCCTAATCAATACTTCCGTGGTGTAAAGAAAGGTTCGTTAAAAATGTAATAATTATTTGCAATAGCATATATGCACGTGCCCGAGCGTAGCCAAATAATCAACAACGGGATTCAAAAGACACCACAGTTAATTACAAATGAGGATAATCGTCAATACTTGGGGTTACTAGCTTGTGCGTTGAAAGTGGTATCAATTATATCAACGCCCAAAACAGACAATGAAACTTTATAGCTAATGGTCTGCACCAAATAGAGAGCATGCGAATTCCAGAATAGAACGACAGAGCATTCTGGATTACAAACAATTTTTATTTACCACCGATATGGCGATGGACTAAATAGATTTTCCATGGAAATCGAAGCTTATTTCAAACCCTAATAATATCTTATTATAAGATTGTTCTCCTTGTAGTTATGCCGTCAGATTTGCAAGAACCGGAAAAGGACGACAGCTACATTAGGTTTGAAATTGCAATGATTATCGATATGTCGCGACTCTATCCGTACGTTAAACTATACAGCGAGAGAGCGCGCGAGGAGTGGGCGCGCCGCTGACTACCACACGCGGCCGGCGCGCGGTGCGCAGAGCCAGCAGGCACACCACTGGGCCGCAGCCGCCGCCATGACACCGCCGAGGAGCACGAGGCGACGGCGAACGCAGCCAGCGCATGGCGCTACAGAGAGCGGCGCGACGAGCGGCTGAGCCGCGTATACTGTAGAGAGCGAGCGCGTGCGTATGTGTGTGTGTGAGCGCGCGCAGCACGACGCGTGCCGAAGAGCATATGAGTGCGAGAGAGACAGCACGATGCCGTCGCTGAGCACGAAAGACGATAGCTGAGCACGAAGTGTAGTGGAAAGTAATAAAAGAAGTTCTATTAAATCTAAGTGTTTCAATTTATATACCTAAATTACCGGCTCAAGCGACCCGTGAGACAGAAAGTCTTCGCCGAGGCCCGAGCCTGTGAGTGAGCCCATCCGCGTCGCGTCAAGGCGCCCGTACGTTGTCAAAGAAATATTGAGCAAAGGAGTACCCGATTAGAACGACAGATCATTCTAAATGATGGAGAATTCGAGTTGATTTAGGATATGCTAAGAGCATAAGTACCATTTACACGATAAAGAAACGTTCCTTAAAATGTAGCAATCTATAATATTCGCATTGATCCCCGTGCATGAACGTTAACAGGCGTTCATGATCCGCATTAGCACGACATTATATCAAGTTACAAATAGTGATCTTTATCAATACCTTGGGTAACTGTAACGTGCATGGAAAAAAGAAACAATGCAATCAACTCCCAAATCTGGTGAGGGAGTCTTATAGCTTATGTTCTAAAAAATTAGTGAAAATATGCATCCCGTAATAGAACGACAGAGCACTGGAGATGACGGAGAATTCTAATTGTTGAAGGATATCCTAATGGGCTAACGAGCATTTCATGGATCCGCTTGCCTCTATGTAGTCGGATTCTCGAATGCACGATTAAGACGACAGCCTATTAAAATATAAATAAAGAGTCCATCTTCCTGAACTTCTAGTACGAAATACTTAAGCGAACTAGTTATGGAATATAATGAAAAGGCATTTATAGAGCTCAGACTATTCTAACACAGAAGATATGCTAGTAGCCTAATCAATACTTCCGTGGTGTAAAGAAAGGTTCGTTAAAAATGTAATAATTATTTGCAATAGCATATATGCACGTGCCCGAGCGTAGCCAAATAATCAACAACGGGATTCAAAAGACACCACAGTTAATTACAAATGAGGATAATCGTCAATACTTGGGGTTACTAGCTTGTGCGTTGAAAGTGGTATCAATTATATCAACGCCCAAAACAGACAATGAAACTTTATAGCTAATGGTCTGCACCAAATAGAGAGCATGCGAATTCCAGAATAGAACGACAGAGCATTCTGGATTACAAACAATTTTTATTTACCACCGATATGGCGATGGACTAAATAGATTTTCCATGGAAATCGAAGCTTATTTCAAACCCTAATAATATCTTATTATAAGATTGTTCTCCTTGTAGTTATGCCGTCAGATTTGCAAGAACCGGAAAAGGACGACAGCACATTAGCTTTTGAAATTGCAATGATTATCGATATTTCGCGACTCTATCCCGGACGTTAAAAAGACTTATTATTAACTGCCCTCCCAAAAGATTGAAGGAGGCTTCATTTCCGCGACGGAGAATCCGTCGTAAGAAAAGCTGAGTGACTCTTCTGCAGACACCCGAAACCGAGCAGAGGAATATACTCTAATGGCAACGGGTGCTTACAGGAGAGAACAGCTGAGCCATAGCCAGGCGCCGGCACTGAGCCGTGCCTTAGGAGAGAGAGAGAGAGAGAGAGTTAGAGAGGGAGAGCGCACGAGAGCAGCAGCCAGCCGAGTCGCCGCCGTGACGTCACGGCCGTCGAGCAGCGAGAGAGCGCGCGAGGAGTGGGCGCGCCGCTGACTACCACACGCGGCGGCGCGCGGTGCGCAGAGCCAGCAGGCACACCACTGGGCCGCAGCCGCCGCCATGACACCGCCGAGGAGCACGAGGCGACGGCGAACGCAGCCAGCGCATGGCGCTACAGAGAGCGGCGCGACGAGCGGCTGAGCCGCGTATACTGTAGAGAGCGAGCGCGTGCGTATGTGTGTGTGTGAGCGCGCGCAGCACGACGCGTGCCGAAGAGCATATGAGTGCGAGAGAGACAGCACGATGCCGTCGCTGAGCACGAAAGACGATAGCTGAGCACGAAGTGTAGTGGAAAGTAATAAAAGAAGTTCTATTAAATCTAAGTGTTTCAATTTATATACCTAAATTACCGGCTCAAGCGACCCGTGAGACAGAAAGTCTTCGCCGAGGCCCGAGCCTGTGAGTGAGCCCATCCGCGTCGCGTCAAGGCGCCCGCACCCCGAAAAACAGCAGACGCGACGTGTAGCTCGACTCAGGACCGCGGAGGGGAAGGCCCACGCGAGAGCGCGAAAAACCCCGGGAGACGCACCGACGTGCCTCTCTCGCCTCGCCCGCCGCAGCCACCTGCCCCGCCGTGTCACATTTCTTACGTTGTCAATAAAATATTGAGCAAACGAGTAACCGATTAGAACGACAGATTATTCTAAATTATGGAGAATTCGAGTTGATTTAGGATATGCTAAGAGGATAAGTACCATCTACACGATAAAGAAACGTTCCTTAAAATGTAGCAATCTATAATATTCGCATTGATCCCCGTGCATGAACGTTAAAAGGCGTTCATGATCCGCATTAGCACGACATTATATCAAGTTACAAATAGTGATCTTTATCAATACCTTGGGTAACTGTACCGTGCATGGAAAAAAGTAACAATGCAATCAACTCCCAAAACACGTGAGGGAGTCTTATAGCTTATGTTCTAAAAAATTAGTGAAAATATGCATCCCGTAATAGAACGACAGAGCACTGGAGATGACAGAGAATTCTAGTTGTTGAAGGATATCCTAATGGGCTAAGCAGCATTTCATGGATCCGCTTGCCTTAATGTAGTCGGATTCTCGAATGCACGATTAAGACGACAGCCTATTCAAATATAAATAAAGAGTCCATCTTCCTGAACTTCTATACGAAATACTGAGCAAACTAGTTATGGAATATAATGAAAAGACTTTATAGAGCTCAGACTATTCTAAAACAGAAGGATATGCTAGTAGCCTAATCAATACTTCCGTGGTATAAAGAAAGGTTCGTTAAAAATGTAATAATTATTTGCAATAGCATATATGCACGTGCCCGAGCGTAGACAAATAATCAACAACGGGATTCAAAAGACACCACAGTTAATTACAAATGAGGATATTCGTCAATACTTGGGGTCACTAGCTTGTACGTTGAAAATGGTATCAATTATATCAACGCCCAAAACAGACAATGAAACTTTATAGCTAATGGTCTGAACCAAATAGAGAGCATGCGAATTCCAGAATAGAACGACAGAGCATTCTAGATTACAAACAATTTTTATTCACCACGGATATGGCGATGGATTAAATAGATTTTCCATAAAAATCGAAGCGTATTTCAAACCCTAATAATATCTTATTATAAGATTGTTCTTCTTGTAGTTATGCCGTCAGATATTCAAGAACCGGAAAAGGACGACAGCACATTAGGTTTTGAAATTGCAATGATTATCGATATTTCGCGACACTATCCCGTACGTTAAAAAGACTTATTATTAACTGCCCTCCCAAAAGATTGAAGGAGGCTTCATTTCCGCGACGGAGAATCCGTCGTAAGAAAAGCTGAGTGACTCTTCTGCAGACACCCGAAACCGAGCAGAGGAATATACTCTAATGGCAACGGGTGCTTACAGGAGAGAACAGCTGAGCCATAGCCAGGCGCCGGCACTGAGCCGCGCCTTAGGAGAGAGAGAGAGAGAGAGAGAGATAGAGAGGGAGAGCGCACGAGAGCAGCAGCCAGCCGAGTCGCCGCCGTGACGTCACGGCCGTCGAGCAGCGAGAGAGCGCGCGAGGAGTGGGCGCGCCGCTGACTACCACACGCGACCTCGCGCGGCGCGCAGAGCCAGCAGGCACACCACTGGGCCGCAGCCGCCGCCATGACACCGCCGAGGAGCACGAGGCGACGGCGAACGCAGCCAGCGCATGGCGCTACAGAGAGCGGCGCGACGAGCGGCTGAGCCGCGTATACTGTAGAGAGCGAGCGCGTGCGTATGTGTGTGTGTGAGCGCGCGCAGCACGTCGCGTGCCGAAGAGCATATGAGTGCGAGAGAGACAGCACGATGCCGTCGCTGAGCACGAAAGACGATAGCTGAGCACGAAGTGTAGTGGAAAGTAATAAAAGAAGTTCTATTAAATCTAAGTGTTTCAATTTATATACCTAAATTACCGGCTCAAGCGACCCGAGAGACAGAGAGTCTTCGCCGAGGCCCGAGCCTGTGAGTGAGCCCATCCGCGTCGCGTCAAGGCGCCCGCACCCCGAAAAACAACAGACGCGACGTCTAGCTCGACTCAGGACCGCGGAGGGGAAGGCCCACGCGGGAGCGCGAATAACCCCGGGAGACGCACCGACGTGCCTCTCTCGTCTCGCCCGCCGCAGCCACCTGCCCCGCCGTGTCACATTTCTTACATTGTCAAAAAAATATTGAGCAAACGAGTAACCGATTAGAACGACAGATCATTCTAAATTATGGAGAATTCGAGTTGATTTAGGATATGCTAAGAGGATAAGTACCATCTACACGATAAAGAAACGTTCCTTAAAATGTAGCAATCTATAATATTCGCATTGATCCCCGTGCATGAACGTTAAAAGGCGTTCATGATCCGCATTAGCACGACATTATATCAAGTTACAAATAGTGATCTTTATCAATACCTTGGGTAACTGTACCGTGCATGGAAAAAAGAAACAATGCAATCAACTCCCAAAACACGTGAGGGAGTCTTATAGTTTATGTTCTAAAAAATTAGTGAAAATATGCATCCCGTAATAGAACGACAGAGCACTGGAGATGACAGAGAATTCTAGTTGTTGAAGGATATCCTAATGGGCTAAGCAGCATTTCATGGATCCGCTTGCCTTAATGTAGTCGGATTCTCGAATGCACGATTAAGACGACAGCCTATTCAAATATAAATAAAGAGTCCATCTTCCTGAACTTCTATACCAAATACTGAGCAAACTAGTTATGGAATATAATGAAAAGACTTTATAGAGCTCAGACTATTCTAAAACAGAAGGATATGCTAGTAGCCTAATCAATACTTCCGTGGTATAAAGAAAGGTTCGTTACAAATGTAATAATTATTTGCAATAGCATATATGCACGTGCCCGAGCGTAGCCAAATAATCAACAACGGGATTCAAAAGACACCACAGTTAATTACAAAAGAGGATATTCGTCAATACTTGGGGTCACTAGCTTGTACGTTGAAAATGGTATCAATTATATCAACGCCCAAAACAGACAATGAAACTTTATAGCTAATGGTCTGAACCAAATAGAGAGCATGCGAATTCCAGAATAGAACGACAGAGCATTCTAGATTACGAACAATTTTTATTCACCACGGATATGGCGATGGATTAAATAGATTTTCCATAAAAATCGAAGCTTATTTCAAACCCTAATAATATCTTATTATAAGATTGTTCTCCTTGTAGTTATGCCGTCAGATATTCAAGAACCGGAAAAGGACGACAGCACATTAGGTTTTGAAATTGCAATGATTATCGATATTTCGCGACACTATCCCGTACGTTAAAAAGACTTATTATTAACTGCCCTCCCAAAAGATTGAAGGAGGCTTCATTTCTGCGACGGAGAATCCGTCGTAAGAAAAACTGAGTGACTCTCTGGCAGACACCCGAAACGGAGCAGAGGAATATACTCTAATGGCAACGGGTGCTTACAGGAGAGAACAGCTGAGCCATAGCCAGGCGTCGGCACTGAGCCGCGCCGTAGGAGAGAGAGAGAGAGAGAGAGAGAGAGAGATAGATAGATAGATAGATAAATATTTATTTTATAATGTACATTCTGTTGTACATAAATTTACAAATTCAAGTAAAACATGAAGACGGGCAAGGCCCTTTATAACAAAAGATATAACAATGCTCTGGCGCACGCATAAAAAATAAAATAAAAATATAATGAAATAAAAACAAAATACATAAAATAAAACATGTGATAAAAGCAAAAAACGCAAAAAATAAAAAGAAAATACAAAACTTGCAATATAAATTTCAATATACACTTGCCGCATATGCTACCGCTAAAAGAGAGAGAGAGAGAGAGAGAGAGAGAGCGCACAAGAGCAGCAGCCAGCCGAGTCGCCGCCGTCACGTCACGGCCGTCGAGCAGCGAGAGAGCGCGCGAGGAGTGGGCGCGCCGCTGACTACCACACGCGGCCGCGCGCGGCGCGCAGAGCCAGCAGGCACACCACTGGGCCGCAGCCGCCGCCATGTCACCGCCGAGGAGCACGAGGCGACGGCGAACGCAGCCAGCACATGGTGCTACAGCGAGCGACGCGACGAGCGGCTGAGCCGCGTATACTGTAGAGAGCGAGCGCGTGCGTATGTGCGTGTGTGAGCGCGCGGAGCACGACGCGTGCCGAAGAGTATATGAGTGCGAGAGAGACAGCACGATGCCGTCGCTGAGCACGAAAGAGTGGAGGCTACCGAGCCTCCTAGTGTGTAACGGGAAATGTTATTGGCGGTCAGAGTGGAGGCGCCAGGGCTCTCCACAACGGCATTAAGCGAGCGAGTGTGCCGAAGCCAGAGTGCAAGTGTGGGGAAAATAAAGATAAGAGGTTTGTTATCTGCCGCGGCTCATCACGTGATGGCTGTACATGGATGCGAGCGTGTATGTGTGTGATCGCGAGATAGAGCGCCGAAGCGAACGAGCGAGCGGACAGTACCGATCCAACCTCCAAGTGAGCAGCATCGAGTAATTTCCGAGAGTTTCCAGAGTTTTTTCCAGCAGCATCTATCCACCCGCGCACAACCGCGTCTCGTCCTGTATTCGCGTTCGTCGTTTCACAGAGCACGAGACAACGGCTGTACGCGAGGAAGACCGCGAGCAGCGAAGTGTAGTGGAAAGTAATAAAAGAAGTTCTATTAAATCTAAGTTTTAAATTTATATACCTAAATTACCGGCTCAAGCGACCCGTGAGACCGAGAGTCTTCGCCGAGGCCCGAGCCTGTGAGTGAGCCCATCCGCGTCGCGTCAAGGCGCCCGCACCCCGAAAAACAACAGACGCGACGTGTAGCTCGACTCAGGACCGCGGAGGGGAAGGCCCACGCGGGAGCGCGAAAAACCCCGGGAGACGCGCCGACGTGCCTCTCTCGTCTCGCCCGCCGCAGCCACCTGCCCCGCCGTGTCACATTTCTTACGTTGTCAAAAAAATATTGAGCAATCGAGTAACCGATTAGAACGACAGATCATTCTAAATTATGGAGAATTCGAGGTGATTTAGGATATGCTAAGAGCATAAGTACCATTTACACGATAAAGAAACGTTCCTTAAAATGTAGCAATCTATAATATTCGCATTGATCCCCGTGCATGAACGTTAAAAGGCGTTCATGATCCGCATTAGCACGACATTATATCAAGTTACAAATAGTGATCTTTATCAATACCTTGGGTAACTGTACCGTGCATGGAAAAAAGAAACAATGCAATCAACTCCCAAAACACGTGAGGGAGTCTTATAGCTTATGTTCTAAAAAATTAGTGAAAATATGCATCCCGTAATAGAACGACAGAGCACTGGAGATGACGGAGAATTCTAATTGTTGAAGTATATCGTAATGGGCTAAGCAGCATTTCATGGATCCGCTTGCCTCAATGTAGTCGGATTCTCGAATGCACGATTAAGACGACTGCCTATTAAAATATAAATAAAGAGTCCATCTTCCTGAACTTCTATACGAAATACTGAGCAAACTAGTTATGGAATATAACGAAAAGACTTTATAGAGCTCAGACTATTCTAACACAGAAGGATATGCTAGTAGCCTAATCAATACTTCCGTGGTATAAAGAAAGGTTCGTTAAAAATGTAATAATTATTTGCAATAGCATATATGCACGTGCCCGAGCGTAGCCAAATAATCAACAACGGGATTCAAAAGACACCACAGTTAATTACAAATGAGGATATTCGTCAATACTTGGGGTCACTATCATGTGCGTTGAAAAGCTATTAATGATATCAACTCCCAAAACAGTCAATGAAGCTTTTTAGCTTATGGTCTAAACGAAATGTGGAGCATGGGAATTCGGGAATACAACGACAGAGCATTTTAAATCACAGACAATTTTTTTCATCGAGGATATAGTGCTGGACTAAAGAGGTTTTCCATAAAGGTCGAAACTTGTTTGAAACCCCAATAACATCTTATTATTACATGGTTCTACTTGCATTTATCTCCCTAGATCTGTAATAGATGGACTCGAAGAAGGAAAACCCGAATAGAAAGATAAGTTCATTCTATATGATGGAGAATTCTAGTTGATGTAACATATGATATATAACGGGATGGCTATTCCCGCTATTATCGAGGATCGGTGTCCCTATTTATACCCGGAGGACTAGGTCGCGATAGCAGCGTGGAGTTCAAAGCTAAGGGGCAGCGGTAGACGAGGGAGAAAAGAACACCTTGAGTAAAAGCAAAAGGTAGCAACGTGTATTAGCCAAAGAAGGAATGATACAAGCGTGTACGCGGGCTCGCAGAGGCAGTGAGTACGCGCGAGAACTCCAGACCACAACTGGTGAGAGCGGGTATGCAGAGAGAAAGATTATTTACAGGAACAAGTTACGGGCGTTAGCAGCACCGCAGGTGGTGTTGACGGCCACTGGAGCTGAGCTCAATCTGACCGTAGTGAATCTGACGCAATTACGCGTTTCACAGTCACTGTCAAATACGTCGCACCGCGGACTTTCTATCATAAAAGTTAAGCAGTAAAATGTGTGGTTGATACTTGGATGAATGAACTCAATGCAGAAAAAGATTTAAATTTGAAATTTCTTTTTTTTCATTTTTGTCTTAATATTGATGTCCAACGAATTTCCCAGAATGTTTTCCGCGATTTTAACTACAATGAAACTACAATTGAAAATTCTATGCACAATTTTACGTATAATGTTGTGCATAAATTTATGCACGTGTCTATGTAGGCAAAATCTGTATACAAAAAGTACATAGAGCTGTGCATAGAATTATGTAGAAATTGCCGCATAATCATCAAGCACACATTTCATTGCAAATAATTGTTCATGGTCTCTGAAAAATCTGCAGTTTTGCACATTACATACCTTTCTGAACAAGAGTTCGTGTAGTTACCCTACATGTAACTTTGCACAGTAATATATACATTTATACGTATGTTCTTTGGATGAATTTCTACTGGTTTTTAAATGGGTTTTTTTTTAAATTGTACATAATTCCTTAGTTAAAACGTGTGTATAGATTTCTGCGAGAACATTAGTAGCAGAATATAAAGAGAAACATACGAGGATTTATGTCGTTGATTCTAATTTGCTTAACGGTTGCAGGGACATCCACAAAAACCCTATAGGAAACCCTACAGATTATGTCCGAAATCTCTGCTGAAATATGTACAGATATCTATACACATTCTTTAAGAATTTATGAAAGAAATGTATACTTTCAATACTACAGGTGTACCTACAAATATTCGTATACACTTCTTTTGGAGAACTAAAATTCGGTCGGGGTAGCACCGGATTAGAGTCTAACGGCACCTTTAGAGACTCGAAAGCCGCTTGTTGCGGTTCGCCCTATGTAAACTTAACTCGCTAGTGACAGACTGTACAGTCCGAGTTAGAGCTCCTGGGTGACTTTCGCCTTGTCGGTGACACCCAGGGAGGTATAGAGTTTCTTGCTTTTTTATGCTAGTAATCGGTTTCTGTTGACTAGTTCTATATGTAAACGTAGTTTTTTTCAATTATTATAAGCCTTTAAAAGGGACTCCAAGAGTCCGAAATGTCGGCTTAAAATAAGTTGTATGTTGCTCGATGAGATGCAGTAAATTCATTCTCCTTATTGAAATCATATTAAGTTACAATTAGTGATCCTTTCCATTAATTTGCGAATTTGTCATGTGTATTATAAAAAGTATCAAATATATCAACTCCCAAAACAGTAATAGAAGCTTCAATGTTAACACTTTGAATCGAATATTCAGTAACCCAATACCGGAATAGAACGATAATGGTTTCTATATTTGAAGAATTCTAGGTCATATAGGATATGTTAAAAGCTTACGTAATATTTCCATGATGTAAATAAAGATTCTTTTAAAATGCAATAATCTATTACATTTGCCTATATCTCCGTGCCAGATCGTCTCCAAATATTCAGGAACCGGATTAGAAAGACAGCATATTTAGTATAAGGCTGCAGGTATATATGCGCATTATAGTAAGGGTCGACAACGTGGATGTTGTATCGGAAATCATGCAGAACCTATTGAGTCTCGTAGAAGAGTTGTGAAATACAGTGGGGTTAAGTGTGAACCCCAGGAAAGTGAACTTCATATTGTGTACAACCAGGTACAAGACCAAGAAGGCAGACGGATTTGCCTTGAATGGGAGTCGACTGAAACTGGCGAAAGAGGTTAAATAACTGGGGTCACAATTGACTCAAAACTCAACTGGGGTAAGCACATAAGGAACAAATGCGCTATGGCCGTGAGTACCTTCTGGCTTTGTTGGAGGGCCATAAGAATAGGGTCGGCTCTGGTAATATGAATATACAAATCTCTCATAAAACCGAGGCTGGCGTATGGAATCATCGTATAGCACATAAGTGTAACCAGAAGGGATATGCGAGGGAGCGATACCGAGTCCAAGGGCTAGTGATGCGAGGATTGGCGGGCTTCAGGAGCTCGACCCCGACGATTGCCCTGGAACTCATGTTGTGACTCCCACCACTGGCGCAGGATATAAGATCTGGCGCCTTTAAGGCATAGGCCAGACTCTTCGGAGACAGATCGTGCAATAGGTTTAGGGATGCGGTGGTAATAGTGGAGATAAGGAAAGGTAGTATTTGGAAGGAATTCGACAGGATGGCAGACAAACTACATTTCTATATATCATATAACGTTTTCATACCCCAGAGAGCGGAATGGATCGGAGGCACACATGACCTACTCAAAGTGGGAGAGGTGTGGATCATGGATGAATCAAAGATGGATCAGATAGTAGGGGTAGTTCCTAGGAATTGGTAAGCAGCTTGGATGCATACGCGACCGCATTCCAGGCAGAAATCAGGGTCATAAGGGAGCGCTTTGATTGGATACTGGATAAGTTTTGGAGCCCCGTAGAGCCACTCTCGGTGCCGAGATTACAGCTGCAGGCAGCGTTATTATGCTCGCGCGTGGCAAAAGCCAGCACGAGCGAGCTCGACATTAAAATCGAAAGCAAGACACTTTGGTCCGATTTCACCACTGCTTCCAGCGGATCCGTTCCGATGCTACGCAAAAACAAGCTTACGTTGCAAACCGCTTAGGAGGCTACGCGATGGTGGTGAAATAATAGCGCTTTATACCAAGAAAATTAAATCCGGCAGCCGATGCAACGCGATGGTCGGATAAGCCCTTACGCGAAAACGCCCGGTGGTTTGACGGCCCGGAATTCCTGAGAGGAAACCCTAATCAATGCTCGTGCCAAACACACTAAGCGCAGAAGCCGAGCGTAGAATCAGTAATTTAGAATCGCGACGCGAGTTCGTAGTGGCCACCGCGATGTACGTTCAGCCTGGCCTGTCGCGCATGCTAGTGTTCGGTTGGCGGGGACTCATCGCAATGAGTCAGCGTGCAAAAGCGACCAATGTCGTTACTAACAAGAGCGGTGATGAAAGCACAAGCTGAGAGAAGAGCGTAGACAGTTCTGCGGAAAAATACAACACAACCAATACCAGTGTCCGTGAGTGACAACAACTACCCTGCCACAGCAAACGTCAGTCTCGGACAAATACAGAACGTCACTGTACGTCAGATCCACAGAGTAACCAACGTGATGCAGGGACATGAACAAGGACTCCCGTACAGAGTGCACCAGTCGCATGAGGTACAGCAATTTATGGACGTGCCGGTAAAAACCAACTCAACAGGATCCTTCCAGGGACCTGAGACACATACCATGGCAACTCCATCAATTGCAGCAACTCATACCACTCCGAGATCAACGGGAGCAATCCCGAAAATTCCTAGCCTGAACAGCAATTTACCCGCAGAAGACAACGCCTCAACAGACGAAACACAATACAGCATATATCAGTGGAATTTACCGAAAGATCATAGGAATAGCACACCGAGACAAATTAATGAGCAGCCAAAGCCGTGCAATGCAGAATCGGAGCGAGCCTCCGAAGAACCGAGACTAAGATCAACCAATTACGACTTCCCAGTCAATAATGCTTCAGTGAGTTTAAGTATACTTTTATTCAAAAGCCAGAAATTCACATGGTCATGTAAATGAAATATATAAAATTATACAAGTTAGGAAAAGCCACATGAATATTTTGTTTTAGAATCTTGTAACAAATCACTATGCAAAATCTAAGATCTCTAGGTACAATAGATTTGAAATAAGAGCATAAGCAAAATTTGATGTTCGACGAATAGTCATTTTCTGAAATTTTCATTTCAGTCACAAACTTCAAATGTAGTATACCTAGAGATCTCAAATTTTGCATAGTAATTCGTTACAAGATTATAAAAGAAAATATCTAGGTGGTTGTTTGTTAAATTGTATAATTTCAGTTTCCATAGGTATACCCATATGTATACTTCTATAATTTCTGGCTTTTGAATAAAAGTTACTTATGGGTATACTTATGGAAACTGAAATTATACAATTGAACAAAAACACCTAGATATTTTGATTTAGAATCTTGTTAGAAATTACTATGCGAAATTTGAGATCTCTAGGTACAATAGATTTGAAATAAGAGCATAAGCCAAATTTGATGTTCGACGAATAGTCATTTTCTGAAATTTTCATTTCAGTCTCAAACTTCAAGTCTAGTATACTTAGAGATCTCAAATACTAAATCAAAATATCAAGGTGGTTTTTTGTTAAATTATATAATTTCAGTTTCCATAAGTATACCCATAAGTAACTTTTATTCAAAAGCCAGAAATTATAGAAGTATACATATGGGTATACCTATGGAAACTGAAATTATACAATTTAACAAACAACCACCTAGATATTTTCTTTTATAATCTTGTAACGAATTACTATGCACAATTTGAGATCCCTAAGTATAATACATTTGAAGTTTGTGACTGAAATGAAAATTTCAAAAAATGACTATTCGTCGAACATCAAATTTGGTTTATGGTCTTATTTTAAATCTATTGTACCTAAAGATCTTAGATTTTGCATAGTGATTTGTTACAAGATTCTACAACAAAATATCCATGTGGGCTTTTCCTAACTGTATCATTTTATATATTTCATTTACATGACCATGTGAATTTCTGGCTTTTTGAATAAAGTATACTTATGGGTATAACTTATGGAAAACTGAAATTAGTGATTTAAAGGAGTATTAGTATTCTATGCAAACGATATCAAAAATAACTCGATAATTATTTTGGAAAATTATGTCAGATGAACTTTACCAATTTTCAAGATCAATGGTGGAACCAGTTAGAAATTTTTTAAAAGTATAATATTTCAAATATTGAAAAATTTCAAACTGGTTCAACGATTGATCTCAAAATTGGTAAAGTTCATCCAACATAATTTTCTAAATAATTATCTAGTTATTTTTGATATCGCTGCACAGAATACTAATAGTCCTTAAAATCACTGCCGGCAACTCCACAATTTGGTGTCTCATATATCACTTGTGTTCTGAAACATTGAATGATCTTTAAATTTGTTAGCCAAACACACTAACGTATAAAAAACTAATTTTTATGTACAAAAATCATGTCATTCCAAAAATAAAAGTGAGTAAATCAGAATTGAATCACTGGATACTTCAGGAAATAGGTACAAAATCCTTCAGTGAGTTCTAGCTCTCAAATAGACAAATCTTTCAATGTTACAGAACACAGAAGATATACGAGACCCCCAAAATGTGGAGTTGCCGGAAGTGATTTAAGGGTTATTGCCTCAGTTAAACCTGAAAAAAACAATTTATCAATTAATAGGTAATTAAATATTATTTATAATGAATATAAAAAAATTTTGTTTCCTAATGAAAATATACATATTAATAGTAAATTTCAATATTCTTAAAAAATTATTTATGCATACTTACTATGTAAATAGTTCCATGTATGCAGTACTAAATTTCAGCATATTTTTTCCTTTGCCGCATGAATTTTCAAGTTCTGGTTGATGAATTATTTCCAAACTGGATGGAAAATCTTCTAAATTGCCTTCTCCTCAGCTTGAACGCAGGAAATTACTGAAAAATAAAAATTTTTAATTTTAGCAACGTATAAGTTATAATATATGTAATTATAGTGAATGTTACGTATGTTTAGATACATAACATTCACTTTTGACTTATCTTTGCAAATTCTGTTCCGTTCAAGCAGTGAAGAAAGGCCTCCTGGAGTTCTTCAAAAAATTGCAGGTTGATTGGTCCATTGGTTCTTGAGAAATCATGCGGTAACTGCACGCTACTCGCTTCTTGCCCGGAGGAAGTAAATCAACACACATCATAGCTTTATGTAGAATAAAGCATATTAAAATGGTCTAGGACTGACCTTAGACCTGGTATAAATATAAAATATACTTACAATTTTTCTTCACACCTGGACCTTATTTAAGTCAAAGATATACGTATCCTGGTCATCTTTGTCAAGTTTGAGGATAATCCAAAAATTTTATTCGTGTCCAGTCCTCTGAAATGAAACAAAATGAAAAATCATTAAAAAAAGTAATTTTTCTAAATTTGAAACATTTTTATAATTAAGCTATAAAAATGCTTTTATTGTAAATAAATAAGTTTCTATACTTACATGTGATGAACAGAAGAGTAGAACTATCATCATCATATCAAGTTCATGTAGTTGAGAGGTTAGAGAAAACAGTCCATCAGGTGAGCTAAGGAGGCAGAAAGCAAGCAGACAGCTCCAATCAGCTGTTTAGCTTGCTCTCTGACCTACTTTTCAGCTAGACTGTTTTCTACAGAGCTGATGCTGTGACATGTGTGATGTGTGTGTGAAAAGTGTTTAATGAAAAAAATTAAAAAAAAAGGAAAACAAAAGTGAAAAAAACAGAA